>WNYA01002683.1:3370-36242 GCA_019512145.1 Engystomops pustulosus | reverse complement strand
GTGTGTGTATAGTGAGTGTGTGTATAGTGAGTGTGTGTATAGTGAGTGTGTGTGTGTATATAGTGAGTGTGTGTGTATAGTGAGTGTGTGTATAGTGAGTGTGTGTATAGTGAGTGTGTGTATAGTGAGTGTGTGTATAGTGAGTGCGCTCCCCGGAGTGTCGCCTGCAGTGATAGGGGAAGTGACACCTCGGCTCACTCCTGACCTTATTTGGTCCTGCAGGTCGATTACTGCGACACCTTCTAGTGCAAACCACAGGAAGAAGTGTCACCCACCCACATCACATTGTACTGCTGCAGAGCATCTAACCGCAGCTCATCGCGCCGTTCCACCTCTGATGCTCCACTCAGATAATCTGCAGCGCCTCCAGTCATATATATCACCCCAGTAATCTATACACAGTGATTCCCTATACTCCCCCTGTGCTCAGTGCCACCCCCTGCTGAGTAACGTGTGCAGTGCAGGGAGGGAGCACAGACAGGACTGAGCAATGCTCTGCAGAAATGGCACCTGCAGAGTATTCTTCACGTGTCATCTCTCCACAGACAGGGCTGAGCGATGCTCTGCAGGACTGGCACCTGCAGAGTATTCCTCACGTGTCATCTCTCCACAGACAGGACTGAGCAATGCTCTGCAGAGTATTCCTCACGTGTCATCTCTCCACAGACAGGACTGAGCGATGCTCTGCAGAGTATTCCTCACGTGTCATCTCTCCACAGACAGGACTGAGCGATGCTCTGCAGAGTATTCCTCACGTGTCATCTCTCCACAGACAGGGCTGAGCGATGCTCTGCAGAGTATTCCTCACGTGTCATCTGTCCACAGACAGGACTGAGCGATGCTCTGCAGGACGGGCACCTGCAGAGTATTCCTCACGTGTCATCTCTCCACAGACAGGGCTGGGCGATGCTCTGCAGGATGGGTACCTGCAGAGTATTCCTCACGTGTCATCTCTCCACAGACAGGGCGTCTGGATAAGTCGCAGCCTCTGGTCTGTGGGCACACGGCTCCGGTGCTGGACATAGATTGGTGCCCACACAACGACAATGTCATCGCCAGCGGCTCAGAGGACTGCACCGTCATG
This sequence comes from Engystomops pustulosus, assembly GCA_019512145.1. Classification (NCBI taxonomy): domain Eukaryota; kingdom Metazoa; phylum Chordata; class Amphibia; order Anura; family Leptodactylidae; genus Engystomops; species Engystomops pustulosus. The sequence goes on along the minus strand of WNYA01002683.1, from coordinate 35,158 downwards.
GTAAGAGGGGGTCCACCTGCGTATAGAGGGGGGACACAGCCCCAGGGTGGGGGCAGCACATTCATGTCTCTTCTTATTACACCAGGTATGGGAGATTCCCGACGGCGGGCTCACCCGCTCCCTCACAGAGCCCATTGTCACCCTGGAGGGTCACACAAAGAGGGTGGGGATTGTTTTGTGGCACCCGACTGCCCAAAATGTGCTACTGAGTGCAGGTAAGAGGGGGCACAGGGTGCACTGTTATCTGTGAGAGCGCAGGTAAGAGGGGGCACAGGCTGCACTGTTATCTGTGAGAGTGCAGGTAAGAGGGGGCACAGGCTGCACTGTTATCTGTGAGAGTGCAGGTAAGAGGGGGCACAAGGTAAGAGGGCGCACAGGGTGCACTGTTATCTGTGAGAGTGCAGGTAAGAGGGGGCACAGGGTGCACTGTTATCTGTGAGAGTGCAGGTAAGAGGGGGCACAGGCTGCACTGTTATCTGTGAGAGTGCAGGTAAGAGGGGGCACAGGGTGCACTGTTAGCCATTGTGGGTAGGTGTGGCCTCCTTATTATTACACTCTGCTGTCCCCAGGCTGTGATAACGTCATCCTGATCTGGGACGTGGGCTGTGGACAGTCCATCATCTCCATAGACGAGACCCACAGCGACCTCATATACAGCGTGGCCTGGAACAGGAACGGCTCCCTCATCTGCACCTCCTGCAAAGACAAGAAGATCCGCATCATAGAGCCCAGATCAGGGGCCATTAAAGCGGTGAGTGTGCAGAGCATTACACCGCCCTGCCTGCAGAGCATTACACCCACCCTCTGCAGAGCATTACACCCCCCTGCCTGCAGAGCATTACACCCCCCTAGTGGAGGAGAAGAGACGAGGTGAAGAGGATGAGGACATATATGTACATACATCTCCTGACTCCACCCACTACACATGGGGCCACCAATCACAGCAGCCCGGGGCACTAGTACTAGGACATCACATGCAGGGTGACAGGACGTGGTGACATCACATGTCTGCACTATATGGCGGTGTGTGAGAGTATAGGGCGGGTGATGAAGACACTATTCTGGCGGTGATGTAAGCAGTATATGGCGGTGATTGTAAGCAGTATATGGCGGTGATGTAAGCAGTATATGGCGGTGATGTATGCACTAGATGGCGGTGATGTAGGCACTATATGGCGGTGATGGTATGCACTATTTGTGAGGGGGCGATGATGCACTATATGGACGGTGATGTTAAGCAGTATATGGCGGGAGCGTGGGTGGGGGCTCATCTAATTGCTACTCTCCCGCGGTTGTGGTGATTGGGGTGAGTAAGCAGTATATGGCGGTGATGTAAGCAGTATATGGCGGTGATGTAGGCAGTATATGGCGGTGATGTATCACTGATGGCGGTGATGTAAGCAGTATATGGCGGTGATGTAAGCAGTATATGGCGGGTGATGTGAGCAGATATGGCGGTGATGTGAGCAGTATATGGCTGGGATGGGAGCAGTATATGGCGGTGATTTATGCAGTATATGGCGGTGATGTAAGCAGTGATGGCGGTGAGTGAGCCGTATTGGCGGGGTGATGGGTGAGCGTATATGGCAGGTGGTGATGTGAGCAGTATATGGCGTGGGTGATGTGAGAAGTATATGGCGGTTGATGTAGGCTTATATGGCGGTGATGGAAGCAGTATACGGCGGTGGATGTGAAGCCAGGATATGGGCGGTGATCATGTCGAGCAGTATACGGCGGTGATGTGAGCAGTATACGGCGGTGATGTAAGCAGTATACGGCGGGTGATGTAAAGCAGTATACGGCGGGGATTGTAAGCAGTATATGGCGGTGATGTAAGCAGTATATGGCGGTGGGTGATTGTACGCAGATATGGCGGTGATATGTAAGAAGTATAGGCGGGGTGATGTGGTTGATGTAAGAGTATATGGCGGGGTTGATGGTGGTGAGTCTAATGTAAGCAGTATATGGCTCGGTGAGGTGACTGAAGCAGTATATGGCGGTGATGTAGGCAGTATATGGCGGTGATGTAGGCAGTATATGGCGGTGATGTAAGCAGTATATGGCGGTGATGGAGCCTATCTGGCTGGGGGGATGTAAGATGTAGCACTATATGCGGTTATACTCTGATGATGGCCGGTACCTGGCCCTCGTGGTGTGGATGACACACAGGGGCTGAGCAGTTGTAGCCGCACACAATGGCCCCTGTGTCCCCCCGTGACATACCGCCTTGTGTGTATGGGGGGGTATGTGATGCCCTCGGGGGGGAGACGTCTTATGACCAAACATAAACCGGGTGGGAGGAGGATTTACAAAAACAACAGGCTTCTGGGGAAGATCCTGCAGCCGCCCCCATTATCTGCAGGAAAGGGGCACATACTTATCAGCCCCGTTGCACACGGGGCAAACTGTGGGCCCGCAAGCGTAGCAGTTTGGTATTATCGCATGGACGCCATTATAAAGGGGGATATTGTAGTCGCACTGTTACGGCGGTTGTAATAAAAACGGTTTTGATTTATGGCGGGTTAAATACACTGGTTTATGGCGTTTAATGGTTATGGCGGTATAATAAACACTGTACGGCGGTTTAAAAAACTTACGGCGGTGTAATAACACGGTTAGTTGTTATTTAGGGCGCGTTATAATACACTGTCTCTATGGAGGTTGTAATAAACACGGTTTTTATGGCGGTTTTTTTTTGTAATAACACGGTATGGCGGTATAATAACACGGTATGGGTTGTGTAGGGCGGTATATAAACCTGTTGGCGTGTAATAACACGGTATTATGGCGTTGGTATGACGGTTATAATAACACTGTATGGCGGTGTAATAACACGGTATATTTTATATTTTATGGGCGGTTATAATAACACGGTATGCAGTTGTGTTATGCGGTATAATAAATAACACGGTTATCTATGGCTGGTTTATAACGGTATAATGGTCGGCGGTTGTATTTTTGTTAATAACACGGTTATGGAGGTTATAATAAAACACGGCTACGGCTGGTTTTTTTTGGTATAATGGTACGGCGGTTATAATAACACTGTACGGCGGTTATAAAACACGTGTAACGGCGGTGGGTAAATAACACGGTTGCTGGCTTTGGATGGAGGTTATAAATAACACTGTATGGCGGGTGTAATAACACGGGTATATGGCGTGTTGTGATTGTAAATAACACGGTTAGGGCGTATTTTTATTAATACACACGGTTTATATGCGTTGTTGGTTATGGCGGATAGGATAATAACACTGTATGGCGGTGTATAACACGGTTATGGCGGTTTTTGGTTTTGGTATTATGGTATAATAAACAACGGGTATGGCGTTTTGTGATGGGCGGGGGGGGGTGTTATAATAACACGGTGTGGCAAAGGGTTGGTCTATTTTGGTTATAGGGGTATAATGGAAGGCGTGTAATAACACGGTATATGGCGGTGTGTAATAACAAGGCGCCGTTGTTATGCCGCAGGGGAGTGCGAGAAGACCAAAAGGGATTTTTCTAGAGCACCCAAGGGCATTCTACCAGTTATTATCATAATTTTTTGCTTTATATGGCGGTTTATAAACACGGTTTTATATTATGTCGGTTATAATAACACTGACGGCGCGGTATTAATAACACTGTACGGCGTATAAAAACCTGTACGGGCGGCTGGAACGCGTGTTCGTGGTGAAGAAAAAGGTGACTTTTTCTTTTGGTGGTTGGATTGAGGGGGTCAAAGAAAAATGTATGGAAAGGGTCGTTTCTGGTGGTGGTAATAAAAAAGGTAGTTACTTTGTATTCTCATTCATATGGATGGCTTATAATGAACACGGTATGGACGGGTATGGTAATAACACGGTGGATGGCGGTTTTTTTTATAAACATGTATGGCGGTATAATAACACTGTACGCGGTTGTAATAACACGTACGGGGTTTTGTAATAACACGGTACGGCGGTATATAACCTGTACGCGGGTTTTGTAATAAACACTGTACGGCGGTGTTTTTGTAATAACACGGTCACGGAGTGGTATTATAATAACGCGGTCGGACGGGTATTAATAAAGGTACGGCGGTTTGGTTAGTGGTATTTATTTTTTTTTGGTGGGTTTTATTATAATGGGCGGGGTATTAATAACACGGTTATGGGGTATTAATAACAAGGTATTGGAGGTGTAATAAAGGTTGTATGGCGGTAATAAAAAGTGTTTCGCGGTGTTATAATAACACTGTATGGCGGTGTAATACAAGGTATGGCGGTATAATAACACTGTATGGCGGGTTTTATGTTTTTTTATAATAACACTGTATGGCGTATAAGTGGTAAGCGGTATGTTATAATAACACGTCTTTCTATGAGGTGGTGAAGGTGGAATAAAACGGTATGGTCTTTGGATCTATTTAGGCGTGTAAAACACGGGTTATGGCGGTTAATAACACGGTTATGGCGGTGTAATAACACGGTACGCGCGGTTATAATAACACTTCGGCGGTGTAATGTGTAAATGTATTTGGTATTGGAATAACACGGTTATAAGCGGATAAAACACGGTGTACGCGGTATATAATAACACGGTACGGCGGTATAATAACACGGTACGGCGGTATAATAAACACTGTACGGCGTGTTGTTTTTGTTTTTTTTATTTGTAATAACACGGTACGGCGGTGTGTAATAACACGGTTACGGCGGTATTTTATTATATTTTTAGTATAATAAAAAGGGGGGGGGGGGGGGCGGGGGGGGGGTGAGGGGGTGGGGGGGGGGTGGGTGGAGGGGGGGGGGGGGGCGAGGAGGGTGGGGGGGGAGGGGGGGGGGGGCGGGGGAGGGGGGCGGGGCGGGTGGGGAGGGGGGGGTGGGGGGGGGTGGGGGGGGGGGGGGGGGGGGGGGGGGGGCGGGGGGGGTGGGGGGGGGGGGGGGGGGGGTGGGGGGAGGGGGCCGGGGACGTGGGGGGTGGGGGGGGGGGGGGGGGGGGGGGGGGGGGGGGGGGGGGGGGGGGGGGGGGGGGGGGGGGGGGGGTGGGTGGGGGGGGGGGGGGGGAGGTGGGGGGGGGTGGGGGGGGGGGGGGGGGGGGGGGGGGGGCGGGTGGGGTAGTGGGGGGGTGGTGGGGGGGGGGGTTGTACGTCGGATTATAATAACACGGTACGGCGGTTATAATGGTACGGTGGTAATAACACGGTTTATGGCGGTTAATGGACGGCGGTATAATAACCACTGTACTGGCGGTAAATACACGGTATGGTGGTGTAATAACATGTAGGCGGGTTATATGGTACGGCGGTTATAAGAACACTGTATGGCGGGTATAAAACGGTTATGGTGGTGTACTTAACACTGTACTGGCGGTAGATAATAACATGTTAGGTGGCGGGGTTATAATGTATAGACGGTATAATAACACTGTTTATGGCGGGGGTAATAACATGGTATGGCGGGTTCGTTAATAACACTGCTATGGAGGGTGAAATTAAAACCAAGTTTTTTTATGGCGGGTCTAATAACCACGGTATGGCGGCTGTAATAACACGGTATATGCGGTTATCTAACACTGTACGGCGGTTCTAATTTATATCATAACACTTGTACGGCGTGTAATAACAACGTACGGCGGTGTGGTTTGATATAATACAGGGTACGCGGTATTTTTTCTATGAAGGAACGAGCGGGAGTGGTTATAAGAACACGTGTACGGGCGGTATAATAACACGGTACGGCGGTTTGTAATAACACTGACGGGGTTTTTGTAATAACAGGTAGCGGTTTTGATAATAACACGGTACGCGGATATTAGTGGTCCTTTTGGTATTTTATAATGGTTACGGCGGTATAATAAACACGGTTTATGTTGAATGTATGGCGGTTATAATAACAATGTAATTGCTGGCGGTGTGAATAAACACGGTAGTTAGGGCGGTTGTAATAACACGGGCGGTTTTTTACGGAGGGTTGTAAAAAATGGACGGCTGGTGTAATAACACTGTACGGAGGTTCGTTGTCCAATTTTCGTTTCTTTACTACTCGATCATCCGCCATCGCTCGCCTAGGGTACGGCGTACGGGGCCTCTCCGTATGTCTGCTGATATGAACAATGACGGCGGTTGGAATAACAGGTACTATTGGGAAATCGTGGAGTGGATGTGCGGGTTGGGTTTGTAGGAAAAAGCGCTGGCCTCTTTAGTCTATGGCAGGTTGCAAACGGAACATATAAAAAGGTGTTGATGATGGAGGTTTCTGGCGTGTAATTTTCGCGGGAAGAAAAATGGCAGGAGCTGGTGAATACAAAAGGCTGGCCGTACTATGGACTGGTTCGGTTTTGGTTAACTCGGGCGGGTACTTGTGTTTTGTAATGTCTGTGTGAATAAACGGATACAGGATGTGGTTATTTTGAGGTTGGGGGTGGGGTTTTAATTTGTTTTGGTTCTATTTATAATGGTACGGCGTATAATAACACGGTTTATATGGCGGGGATCATAACACGGTACGGCGGTATAATAACACTGTACGGCGGTTGTATAACACTGTACGGCGGTGTAATAACACTGTACGGCGGTATAATAACACTTGACGGCGGTTTGTATTGTTAATAAACACGGTACTGCGGTTTATGTTTATAATAACACGGTTATGGCGGTTTATAATGGGTTAAGGGGCGTGTAAAGAACACGGGGCATTTATTATGCGGTAAATAACACGTACGGCGGTGGGTGTAATAACCGGTTACGCGGTCTATTATTTATAATAAACCCGGTTTACGGCGGTGTAATTTAATAACACTGTACGGCGGTGTGTAATTAAAACGGTACGGCGGTATTGGTGCGTATATAAGAAACGCTTACGGATGGGGTTATAACTACAAGGGGGACGGCGGGTTTGGTTGGTTATTATTATTTTATAATATAATGGTACGGCGGTATAATAACACGGTATGGCGGTATAATAACACTGTATTTATGGCGGTTATAATAACACTGTGTATGCGCGGTGTAATAACACGGTAATTTATCCCTTTATGGCGGTTAATAACACTTGTATGCGGTGTAATAACAGGTATTTATTATGGCGTTAATAACAATGTATGGCGGTTGGTATTGTGTAATAACACGGATGGCCGGTGTGTACTTGTATGAATAACACGGTCTACGGCGGGTTGTTAATAACACGTATGGCGTGTGTTAATTCCGTGGTGTGTAATAAACATGTCGGCGGTTATAATACACTGTATGGCGGTTCTGTAATTAACACGGTATGGCGGTATATAATAAACGGCTTTTTTGTATTATGGCGTTTGTAATACACGTATGGCGGGTGTAATAACACGGACGGCGGTATTTTATAATAATCATAAACACTGTATGGCGGTCTTTTTTCTTTTGTTGTATAAAACGGTAAGGCGGTATAATAAAACTGTACGCTGTGTAGCGTAATAACATGTACGGCGGCGGTTTTGTTGTTAATAAACACTGTACGGCGGTTGTATAAACGGTACGGCGGGTTTATAATGGTACGGCGGTTATAAGAAAACGGTTTTATTCTTATGGCGGTTGTAATAACAACGGTTATGGCGGTGTAATAACATGCGATGGAGGTGGAATATCAGTATGTTTTTTTTGGAAGATATGGCGGTGGGTATAAAACACGGTTATTTTATGGCGGTATGGTTTTAGAATAACCCGGTAATGGTATGGAGGTATAATAACACGGTACGGCTGGGTATTATATACACTGTACGGCGGTGTAATAAACACGGTTAAGGCGGCTATTTGTATAGATAAAAAGGTAAGGAGGTTGTATTGATATGGTGCTTCTATATATGGGAAGGCGGTTTATATAATACAACACGGCTATGGCGGGGATAATAAACTGTACGGCAGGGTTAGGAATAAAATGTACGGCGGTTGTACAAACACGGTAGGCGGTTTGTAATAAACTGTACGGCGGTTAATAACACGGTTTAGGCGGTTATAATGGTACGGCGGTAATAACACGGTTATGGCGGTTTGTAGGTGGTTAATAACACGGGGACGGCGGTTATAATATAATACGGTTAGGCGGTTTTTGTGGTATAATAACACAGGCTACGGCGGGTATCATAACCTGTATGGCGGATGTAATATGGTCATATTATAAAGTACATTATATTACACTGTATGGCAGGATAGAGGTGTATGACATAGCACTGTATGGCAGTATAATTAGAGTTATCATTAGGGAGGTGGGTGTGGCCTGTATTGAGGGAGGTGATGTGTACGAGTGAGGGGGTGCCTGGATAGGGAGTGAGTGGGAGAGTGAGGTGTTGTGTGTATAGGGGAGTGGTGTGGTATAGTGAGGGTGTTGGGTTATAGGTGAGTTGTGTGTGTATAGTGAGTGGGTGCGGTATGTATAGGGAGGGTGGGTTGTGTGTAGGTGTGTATAGTGAGTGTGTGTTGGCAGGGATAGTGAGTGAACTGACGTGTGTGTGTATAGGGGAGCGGGTGTGTGTATAGGTGAGATGTGTGTGTGTTAGGTGAGAGACTGTGTGTGGATTAGAGTGAGTGTTGTTGTGTGTGTATAGGGAGGTGGTGTGTATTATAGTGAGGGCTTGTGGTATAGTGGAGTGTGTGGGTTGTATATAGTGAGTGTGGTGTTATGTAGCTGAGGGTGTGTGTGTTTATAGAGTGAGTGTGTTGTGGTATAGTGAGTTTTGTATAGTGAGTGTTGTGTGTATTAGTGAGTGTTCGTATAGGGAGTGGGTGTATAGGTGAGCTGATGGGGGGTGTATAGTGAAGTGTGTGTAAGGTGAGCTGGTGTGTTAGGTGAAGCGGTGTGTGTGTTAAGGTGAGCTGTGTGTGTGTTATAGTGAGTGTGTGATATAAGTGAGTGGTGTTGATTATAGTGAGTGATGGGAGAGTGAGGGGTGTATAGGTGAGAATGTGTGTTGTGTGGAAGTGAGTGTGTGGAGAGGTGGTTGAGCTGTGTGTGGGGTATATGGTGAGCTGTCGTGTGATAGTGAGTGTGTGTATAGTGAGTGGGTGGTGCTAGAGTGAGTGTTGTGTATAGTGAGTGTGTTGAGTGTGTGTATGTGAGGGGTATAGGGAGCTGATGTTGTGTACTAGTGAGGGTGTGTATAGGTGAGTGGTGTGTGATAGGGAGCGGGTCGGGGATAGTGGAGTGTGTGTGTATGTATAGTGGAGTGTGTGTATAGTGAGTGGGGGTATAGTGAGTGTGTGGATAGTGAGTGTTGTGATAGGTGAGCGTGTGTGTGTTATAGTGAGTGGGTGTATAGGTGACTGTGTGCGTGTATAGGTGAGATGGTGTGTATAGGGAGTGCATGTGTGATGAGTGAGTGTGTGTTGGATAGTGAGTGTGCGTGTATAGGTGAGATTGTGGTGTGGGTATTAGGAGTGTGGTGCCTAGTAGTGAGTGAGATGTGTGTGTATATATAGTGACGTGAGTAGTGTGTGGTATAGGGAGAGCGTGTGGGTATAGGGGAGCTGGTGTGTATGGTGAGCTGTTTGTGTGTGTATAGCGGAGCGTGGGGGTGTAAGTGAGTGAGTGTGTGTATAGTGAGTGTGTGTGTATAGTGAGGTGTGTGGTGTATAGTGAGGGTGTGTGCTCAGGATAGTGAGGGTGCTGTGTGTGTATAGTGAGAGTGTGTGTGTAAACGTGAGTGTGTGTGTGATAGTGACGTGAGGGGGTGTTATAGGTAGGCTGTGTGTGTATAGATGAGTGGTGGTTGGTTTGTGATAAGGGAGTAGTGAGTGTGTGTGTGTATAGTGAGTGTGTGTGTCGTGTATGTGAGTGTGTGTGTATAGTGAGTGTGTGTGTATAGTGAGTTTGTGTGTGTATATAGTGAGTGTGTGTGTATAGTTTTTTTTTCCCCTTGAGTGTGTGGGTTAGTTTGAGTGTGTTCGTGTGGTATAGTGAGCGGGTGGGGGCGATATAGGTGAGTGGGTGTGTATAGGAGTGTGGTGTGTGGTATAGTGAGTGTGTGTGTTATAGTGAAGTGTGGGTGTTTTGAAGTGTATAGTGAGTGTGTGTTGGGTATAGTGAGTGTGTGTGTCTAGTGAGTGTGTGTGCTGATAGGAGTGTGTGTGGTGTATAGTGGGGTGTGGTCGTATAGTGAGTGTGTGTGTGTAGTGAGTGTGTGTGTGTGTAGTGAGGGTGGTGTGTATAGTGAGTGTGTGTATAGTGAGTGTGTGTGTGTATAGTGAGTGTGTGTGTATAGTGAGTGTGGTGGTGATATGAGTGTGGTGTGTGGATAGTAGGAGTGGTGTGTAATAGGTGAGCTGTTGTGTGTGTATAGGTGCGCTGTGTGTGTAGAGTGAGTGGTTGTGTATAGTGAGTGCGGGCTGTCTGTAGAGCGTTGAGATTGGATTGTGGGGCTATAGTGAGTGTGTGTGTATAGTGAGTGAGTGTGTATAGTGGTGAGCGAGGTGTTGGTATATAGTGAGTGGTGTGTTGATCAGGGAGCGGTGTGTGGTATAGTGAGGGATGTGTGTGTAGGTGAGGTGGGGTGTGGTTGTGAGGGTTGTGTATGTGAGTGTGGAGATGTGGGCCATAGTAGACGAGATGCGAGTTGCTATTGGTTGGTGGAAGATAGTGAGTGTGTGTGTGTATAGTGAGTGTGTGTGTGTATAGTGAGTGTTTTTGTGTGTGTCTAGTGAGTGTTGTGTGTGTATAGTGAGTGTGTGTGTATATAGTGAGTGTGTGTGTGTATAGTGAGTGTGGTGGTGTAAATTTAGTGAGTGTGTGTGTGTATAGGTGTGTGTGTGTATAGTGTGTGTGTGTAGAGTGTGGGGTATAGTGAGTGTGTGTTGTTGTATAGTGAGTGTGGTGGGTGTTATAGGAGTGTGTGTGTATAAGTGAGTGGTGTGGATAGAGGTGGTGTGTATAGGGTGGTGTGTATAGTGAGTTGTGTATAGTGAGTGTGTGTGTATAGTGAGTGTGTGTGTATAGTGAGTGTGTGTGTGTATAGTGAGTGTGTGTATAGTGAGTGTGTGTGTGTATAGTGAGTGTGTGTGTATAGTGAGTGTGTGTGTATATAGTGAGTGTGGTGGGGCTAGTGAGGTGTGTGTGGGTATAGTGAGTGTGGAGTGTGGTGTGTATAGTGAGTGTGTGTGTATAGTGAGTGTGTGTGTATAGTGAGTGTGTGTGTGTATAGTGAGTGTGTGTGTGTATAGTGGAGGGTGCGGGGTTTAGAGGGAGGGGTCGGTGATGAGTGAGCTGGGGGTTGTGATAGGGAGGTGAGTAGTGCTTATAGTGAGGTTGGATTGTGTAATGTGAGTGGGTGGGTGTATTATAGTGGTGTTGTGTGGGTACTAGAGGGATGTGTGGTGTTGTGTATAGGAGAGGGTGTATGGGGGTTAGTGAGCTGTGTGTGTTATAGTGAGTGTGATGGTTTTGTGGGGGTATAGTGAGGTGTGTGTGTGTATAGTGAGGGTGGGTATGGTGTGTGTGTGTATAGAGTGAATGTGTGGTGTATCTATTTTTGTGAGGTGTTATGGAGTGTGGGTGTTAGGGAGTGTGGGTGTTGTATAGTGAGTGTGTGGTGGATAGTGAGGTTGTAAGTATGTTGTATAGTGAGTGTTGTGTGATGTGTCATAGTGAGTGGTATAGTGTTATATAGTGAGTGTGGTGTGTATAGTGAGTGTGGTGTGTGGATAGGGAGGTGTGTATAGTGTATATAGTCGGTGTGTGTGTATAGTAGTGTGGTATATAGTGAGGTGTAGAGGTGTTATAGTGAGGTGTGTATAGTGAGTGTGTTGTATAAGTGAGTTGGGCGTGTGTGGTAGAGGAGTTGGGGGTCTGTGTATAGTTGAGCTGTGTGAGTTGGGTGGGCGGATAGGAGTGTGTGAGTGGGGTGGGTATGAGGGTAGAGTGGGCATAGGGCAGTTGATGTGTGTGGGATATAGTGAGTGAATGTGGGTATAGTGTGGGTGGGTATAGGTGCGGTAGAGTGTGGGTGTTGTAAGTGAGTGTGTGAGGTGTGGTGTAGAGTGGTGTGGGGGGTGTATAGTGGAGATGTTGTGTGTGTATAGTGAGTGTGGGTGTGGTATATAGTGAGTGGATTGTGCGGTAGGTATATAGTGAGTGTGTGTGTATAGGAGTTGTTGTATAGTGAGTGTGTGTGTGTGGTATAGTTGAGTGGGGTGTGTTATAGTGAGTGTTGTGAGTGTGAGGTGTGGTGTATAGGGCGGGTGTGTGGGTATAGTGAGAGTGGGTGTGTATAGTGGAGTGTGGGTTGGTATAGTGAGTTGTGTTGTGTTTATGTGAGTGTGGGTGTATAGTGAGTGTGTGTGTGTATAGTGAGTGTGTGTGTGTATAGTGAGTGTTGATGTTGTGTGTGTATAGTGAGTGTGTGTGTATAGTGAGTGTGTGTGTATAGTGAGTGTGTTGTATAGGTGACAGGTGTGGTTTATAGTGAGTGCGCTCCCCGGAGAGTGTCGCCTGCAGTGATAGGGGAAGTGACACCTCGGCTCGCTCTGGAACTATTTGGTCTGCAGTCGATTACGGCGACACCTTTAGTGCAAAACCACAGGGAGAAGTGTCACCCACCTCACATCACATTGTACTGCTTCAGAGCATCTAACCGCAGTCATCGCGCCGCTCCCGCCTCTGATGCTACACTCTAGATAATGTGCCGCGCCTCCAGTCATATATATCAACCCCAGTAATCTATCCACAGTGATTCCATATACTCCCCCCCATGTGCTCAGTTGCACAACCCATGCTGAGTAAAGGCGTGATGGCAGGGAGGGAAGCACAGACAGGACGAGCAAGCTCTGCAGAAATGGCACCTGCAGAGTATTCTTCAGGTGTATCTCTACCACAGACAGGAAATGGGCGATGCTCTGCAGAGTTATTCCTCCGTGTCATCTCTCCATAGAAGGCTGAGCGATTGCCATATGCAGGATGAGGTACCTGCAGAGTATTCCTCACGTGTCATCCGTCCACAGACAGGATGCTCTGGGACGACGATGCTATGAAGGATGGGTACAGCAGAGTATTCCTCACGTGTCATCATCTCTCCACAGACAGGAGCTGAGGGCGATGCTCTGCAGATTATTTTTCACGTGTCCTCTCTCCCACAGACAGGACGAGGCTGATGCTCTGCAGCGTTATTCTCACGATGTCATCTCTCCTAGACAAGGCTGGCGATGCTTGCCAGAATGGGTACTTTGCAGAGATTCCTCAGTGTCATCTCTCCACAGACAGGATGGGCCGATGCCCTGACAGGATGGGGTACCTGACCGGAGTATTCCTCAACGTGTCAATCAGCCCAGACAGATGGCGATGCTCTGCAGATTATTTTTCAGCGTTGTCAATCTCTCCACATACAGGACTGCGATGCTCTGCAGAGTATTCCTCAACGTGTAATCTCTCCATAGACAAGGCCCTGGGCTGATGATGCTCTGCAGAAGGGGTACTTGCAGAGTATTCCTCACGTGTAATCTCTCCACAGACAGGACTGGGCAGAGGTCTGCAGGTATGGGTGACTGCAGAGTATTCCTCACATGTCATTATCTCCACAGACAGGACTGGGCGATGCTCTGAAGAGGATTCCTCACGTGTCATCTCTCATAAGACAAGGCTGGGGACGATGCCGGCCAGATGGTACTGCAGCGCTATCCCTCAAGTGTCATCTCTCAATCAGACAGGGCGTCTGGATAAGTCGCAGCCTCTGGTCTGTGGGCACACGGCGCCGGGGCTGGACAATAGAGATTGGGGGGCACACCACAACGACAAATGTCATCGCCAGCGGCTCCGAGGACTGCACCGTCATGCGTAGAGGGGGTCCCATGCGTATAGAGGGGGGACACAGCCCCAGGGTGGGGCAGCACATCATGTTTCTCTTATTACACAGGTATGGGAGATTCCAGGACGGCGGGCTCACCCGCTCCCTCACAGAGCCCATTGTACCATGGAGGGTCACACAAAGAGGGTGGGAGTGGTTTGTGGCACCCGAATGCCAAAATGTGCTACTGAGTGCAGGTAAGAGGGGGGCACAGGGCTGCATGGTATCTGTGAGAGTGCAGGTAAGAGGAGGCACATGCACTGCACTGTTATCTGTGAGAGGGCAGGTAATAGGGGGCACAGGCTGCACTTGTTATCTGTGAGAGTGCAGGTGGTCAGAGGGGGGCACAGGGTGCACTGTGATCTGTGTGAGTCAGGTAAGAGGGGGCACAGGGTTTGCACGGTATATGGAGAGTGCAGGGTAAGAGGGGGCCCCAGGGTTAGCATGGGTACTGTGAGAGTGCAGGTCAGAGGGGGCACAGGCCGTGCAGTGTTATCTGGAGGGTGCAGGTATTATAGCGGTGGGTGGCACAGGCTTGCACTGTTATATGTGAGAGGCAGGTAAGAGGGGGCACTGTTATCTGTGAGAGTGTAGGTAAGAAGGGGCACTGGTGCACTTTTATCTGTGCGAGTCAGGTAAGAGGGGGCACAGGCTGCACGTTATCGTGTGTGATGCAGGTAAAGAGGGGGGCACTGTAGCTGGGAAGAGTGTACGGGTAAGCGGGGGCCACAGGCGGCACTGTTATCTGTGAGGGCAGGTAACGAGGGGGCACAGGCCTGCACGTGTATGTCGAGAGTGCAGGGTAAGAAGGGGGCACAGGTGCCACTGTTATCGGGAGAGTGCAGGTAAGGGGGGGCACAGGTGCACTGTTGATTCGGTGGTGCAGGTAAGAGGGCACGTGGGCACTGTTTTGGTTGTAGGGGGAAGATACTGTTACTGAGAGTTGCAGGTAAGAGGAGGGGCACAGGAGATGCACATGTTATTGTGGAGTGCAGGTAAGAGGGGGCACACGGTGCACTGTTATCTGTGGGAGGGCAGGTATAAGAGGGGGCACAGGGTGCAACTGTATCTGTAGAGGTGCAGGTAAGAGGGGGGCACAGCTGATCTATTGGAGAGTGTCAGGTAAGAGGGGGGGGCACAGTTGCACTGTTATCTGGGAGAGTGCAGGTAAGGGACCGGGTGCATGCTATCTGGTGATCGGTAAGGCCGGGCACTAGTTATCTGTGAGCGTGAGGTAATTTTGGAGGGGGCACAGGCATGCATGTTATGTTGATGCAGGTAAGAGGGGGACAGCGCTGCATGTTATTGTGAGCGTGCAGGGTAAGAGGGGGCACAGGTGCACATGATCTGTGAGAGTGCACGGTAAGGGGGCACGGCACAGCGCCTGTGAGTTTATCGGTTGAGAGTGAGGTAAGAGGGGGGGAAGGGTGCAATGTGATCTGTGAGAGGTAGTGTCAGGTAAGAGGGGGCACACAGGTGCCTGTATCTGTGAGAGTGCAAGGTGAAAACGTAGGGGGCACAGGGTGCACTGTATATCGTGAGCGTGCGGTAGAGGCAGGTGCTATGGGAGCAGGTAGGGGGCACGGAGTTTGGGCACTGTTATCTGTGAGGCAGGTAAGAGGGGGCATCAGGTGCACGGTGTATTGTGTGAGGGATTCAGGTAAAGGGGGGAGGCTCCGTGGTTTATCGTTATGTGAGCGGCAGGTAAGAGGGGGCCAGAGCTGCACTGTTATCTGTGAGAGCGCCAGGGTAAGCGGGGGCACGGTCGTGACTGTTTATCTGTGAGAGTGCAGGTAAGAGGGGGCAGCACCTAGGTGACACTTGTTATCTGTGAGAGGGAGGGTAAGATAGGCCGGGCACATGGCTTGCATGTTCTGTGAGAGGCAGGTAAGAGGGGCGGGCACAGGTTGGGCACTGTACTTGGAGTGCAGGTAGGAGGGGGCAGGTCTGCACTTTATCTTGACGAGTGCAGGTATAAGAGGGGGCAAGATCGGTGAGAGTGCTGTGGAAGAGGGGCAACAGTTGGCATGTAGTAGCTGCAGGAAGAGGCACAGGGGGACACTGTTTGTTATCTGTGACGAGGAGGTTAAGCGGGGGCACAGGGTGCACTGGTATCTGTGAGAGTGCAGGTAAGAGGCACAGGGGCACGTTACGGTGGAAGCAAGAGTAAAGCAAGGCCTGACGTATTGGGATGCGTAGGGGCCAGGTGCAGATCGTGGAGGCAGGTAAAAGAGGGGGCACAGGTGCACTGTTATCTGTCGAGAGTGCACGGTAAGAGGGGGCAGTGCGCAGTTATGTGAATAGTAAGGGATCTCGCTGATGAGGTAGGTAGGAGGTGGGCACAGGCTTGCATGTTACTGCTGAGTTGCAGGTAAGAGGGGGAACAGGCCTGCATGTTATGTGAGAGTGCAGGTTAAAGAGGGGGCACAGGGGGTTTGTTGCCCACTGTTATCTGGAGATGGCAGGTAAGAGGGGGCCACAGGGTATGCAACTGTTTATCTGTGAGAGGCCCGGTAAGAGGGGGCACAGGCTGCATGTTATCATGTGAGAGTGCAGGATAAGAGGGGGCCAAAGGTGCACTGTTATCTGTGAGGTCAGGCAGAGGGGGGCGCACTGTTATCCTGTGAGAGGTAGCAGTACAGAGGGGCACAGGGTGCACTGGATCTTGTGGAGTGCAGGTAGAGGGGGGCACAGGGTCTGCACTGTTATCTGTGAGCAGTGCAGGTAAGAGGGGGCCAGCTTCAGTTATATGTGAGAGTGCAGGTAAGAGGGGGCACAGGTGTGCAATCGTTTATCTGTTGAGGTGCAGTTAAGAGGGGGCACAGGGGCAATGTTACTGGTGAGCTGAGGAAGAGGGGGCACAGCTGCAATGTATCTGTGAGAGTGCCAGGAGGTAAGAGGGGGCACAGGCAGTGGCCACTGTTATGTGAGCGTGCAGGTAAGAGGTGGCACAGGGTTGCACTGTTATCATGTGAGAGTGCAGGGTAAGAGGGGCACAGGTGTTGCATGTTAGGTATAGGAGGAGGGCAGGTAAAGAGGGGGCACGGTTTACTGGATTGAGTGCAGGTAAGAGGAGGACACGGGGCCACTGTTATCTGTGAGAGTGCAGGTAAGAGGGGGCACAGGGGGACTGTTTCTGTGAGCGCAGGTAAGAGGGGGGCACAGGGTTCTGCACTGTTTCTGATTGAGATGCAGTAAGAGGGGCCGGCACAGGGTTGCACGTTCATCTGTGGAAAGTGCAGGTAAGAGGGGAACACAGGGTGCCAACTGTTATCTGTGAGGTGAGTAAGAGGGGGCAACAGGTGCACTGTATCGTGAGAGTGCAGGTAAAGAGGGGGCACCACGGGGTTGAACTGTTATCTTGAGGAGTGCGAGGTAGGGGTGACAGGTGTTGCACTGTTACTGTGAGAGTGCAGGTAAGATGGGGGAACAGGGGTGCACGTTATCTGTGAGCGGCAGGTAGGTAAGGGGGGGGCACAGGATGCACTGTTATGCTGCGAGTGCCAGGTAAGAGGGGGCACAGGGCACTGTATCTGTGATGAGTGCAGGTTAAGGAGGGACACAGGGTTGCACTGTTATCTTGTGAGAGTGCAGGTAAGAGGGGGCACAGGGTGCACTGTTATCTGTGAGAGGAGGAACGACGGAGCGCGGCACAGGGCTGCATGTTATCTGTGAGTGAGTGCAGGTAAGAGGGGACACAGGATGCACTGTTACTGTGAGAGGTGCAGGTAGAAGGGGGAACAGTCTGCACTGGTATCTGTGGAGTTGCAGGGTAGACGGGGGCACGGCTGCACTGTTACTTGAGAGTGCAGGTAAAGAGGGGGCACAGGCTTGCCACTGATCGTGAGTGAGAGGTGCCGGTAAGAGGGGCACATGGTCTGCACTGCTTATCTGTGAGAGTGACAGGTAAGAGGGCTGGGCGCACAGGGTGCACTGTTATCTGTTGAGAGTGCAGGTAAGAGTGGGGCAACATGGTGCACTGTTATCTGAGAGTGCAGGTAAAGGGCACAGGTGCCGGTTACGTAGAGCAGGCGAGGGTGCCGGGCCGCACTGTTATGTGTGACGTGCAGGTAAGAGGCGGGGACAGGCTGCATCTTATCTGTGAGAGTGCAGGTAGAGGGGGAGAACGGTGCCTACTGGTTACCTGTGAGTGCAGGGTAAGAGGGGGCACAGGCATAGCACGTTATCTGTGAGAGGCAGGTAAGGACAGGTACTGTTGGAGAGTGCAGGAAGAGGGGCCAGCTGTTTCATCTGTGATGTGAGAGGGAGTGGTACGAGGGGGGCACAGTGGTTTGCCTGTTATGAGTGAGGTGCAGGTAAGAGGGGGCACAGGGTGACACTGTTATGTGAGAGTGCAGTGTAAGAGGGGCACGGGGCACTGTCACTTGTGAGAGTGCCAGGTAATGAAGAGGCGAGGCACGGCTGACATACGTTATCTGTGAGAGTGCAGGTAGAGGGGGCACAGGGTGCAGCTGTTATCTGTGAGAGTGCACGGAGAGTGGGGCACAGGCTGCACGTGTATCTGTGAGTTTTGGGCAGTGTCAGGTAAGAGGGGGGCACAGGTGTCACTGGTATCTGTAGAGGGCAGGAGGTAAGAGGGGGGCACAGGTCTGCACTGTTTCTGTGACGAGTGCGTGAAGAGGGGGCCACGGGTTGCACTGTTAGTCTGTGAGAGTGCAGGGTAAAGAGCGGGGCACAGGGTGTGCCATGTTATCTGTGAGGAGTGCAGGTAAGAGGGGGCCACAGGGCTGCATGGGTATCTGTGAGAGGTGCAGGTAAGAGGGGGAACACAGGGCGCTAGTTAATCTGTGAGGAGTGGGGTAAGACGGGGACACAGGCTGCACCTTGCATTATCTGTGGAGTGCAGGTAAGAGGGGGAGCCAGGGTGCACGTTCTCGTGAGACGTGCAGTAAGAGGGACCGGCTTTGCCCATGTTATCTGTGAGAGTGCAGGTAAGAGGGGGCACAGGGGGCACTTGTTATCTGTGAGAGTGCAGGTTAAGAGGGGGCACCAGGGTTGCAAATGTTATCTGTGGAGAGTGCCAGGGTAAGAGGGGGCACGGGGGCCTCTGTTATCTGTAGAGTGCAGGTAAGAGGGTGACAGGGTGCAACTGTTCTCTGTGAGAGTGCAGGTAAGAGGGGGGGGCAAGGTGCCAACTGTTATATGTGAACGAGAGTGCATCGGTAACGAGGGGGCACAGGATGCACGGTTATCTTGAGGAGTGCAAGGTAAGAGGGGGCCACAGGCTGCACTGTATCTGAGGTGTCAGGTAAGAGGGGGCACAGACGGCACTTGTTATTGTGGGTGCAGGTAAGAGGGGGCACAGTGTGTGCACTTTATCTGTGGACGCAGAGTGCAGGTAGGAGGGGCACAGGGTGCCGTTATCTGTGAGGTAGGCAGGGGTAAGACGGGGGGCACAGGCTGCACTGTTTATCGGTGAGAGGCAGTAAGAGGCGGGCACAGGCGTTGCACGTATCGGAGAGTGAGGGGTTAAGAGGGGCAAGGCTGCACTGTATTAGTGAGAGTGCAGGTAAGAGGGGGCACAGGAGTGCACGCTCTTGAGTGCAGGTTCGGGGGCCAGTGACGAGTGAGGCAGTAAGAGGGGGCACAGGTGCTGCACTGTACTCTGTGAGGTGCAGGTATGATTGATGGGACAGGCTGCACGTACAATCTGTGAGAGTGGAACGGTAAGAGGGGGCACGAAGGTGCCTGTATATCTAGTTGAGAGGCACGGTAAGAGGGGCACTGGGGCACTGTATGTGACGTGCGAGTAGGTAAGAGGGGGCCACCGGTTGCAATGTTATACTTGCAGAAGTGCAGGTAAGAGGGGCACAGGGCTGTCTACTCTGTGACGTATGAGACAGAGGGGGACATGCGTTGGAGAGGAGGTAGAGGGGGCACAGGCACTGCACTGTTATTCTGTGAGAGGCAAGGTAAAGAGGGGAAGGCTGCATGTTATATGTGAGAGTGCAGGTAAGAGGGGGCACAGGTGCACGGTACTGTGAGAGTGCAGTGTAAGAGGGGGCACAGGGGACTGTTATCTGTGAAGGTGCAGGTAAGAGGGCGGCACAGGCTGCCTGTTATCTGTTTTTTTAGTGAGCGTGCCAGTTTAAGAGGGCGGCCACTGACGTGGAGTGCGGTCAAGGCACTGTTGATCCTGTGAGAGTGCAGGTAAGAGGGAGGTGTGTTTGTGACGGCAGTGAGGAAACCAGGGGCTCTATCTGATGCGAAGGGACTAGCTACTGTATGTGAGAGTGCAGGTAAGAGGGGGCACAGGGTGCACTTGTATCTGGGAGCGCACGGTAACGGGGGGCACAGAGTGCACTGTATCTGTAGAGTGAAGGGGTAGACGGGGGCACAGGGTGCTGCAGTTATCTGTGAGAGTGCATCGGTAAGAGGGGGACACGGGCCGCACTGTTATCTGTGAGTGCAGGTAAAGAGGCAGGCGGCCTACTGGAGGCGGTAGGGCACTGACTTATCTTGAGGTAGAGAGAAGGCTATTTGGGGCAGGTAAGGGGGGCACCGGCTGCGCATGTTATCGTGTGGAGTGCAGGTAAGAGGGGGGACACAGCGGTGCACTTTATTGTTGAGGAGGGCAGGTAAGAGGGGCACAGGGTGCACTGTTATCTGTGAGATGCAGGGTAAGAGGGGGCACAAGGCTGCACTGTTATATCTGTGAGTTGAGGTAAGAGGGGGACAGGGGTTTGCACTGCTTATCTGTGCACGAGTGGCAGGTAAGAGGGGCGCACAGGGCTGCAATGTTATCTGTGAGGAGTGCAGGTAAGAGGGGGGCAAACTTGGCTGCACTGCTTATCTGTGACGAGTGCAGGTAATAGCGGGGCAAGGCTGCACATGTTATCTGTGAGAGTTGCAGGTAAGAGGGCCGGACGGGCTGCCTGTATCTTAGAGTGCAGGGTAAAGAGGGGGGGGGCACAGGGTGCACGTTTATCTGTGAGAGTTCAGGTAAGATGGGGGCACAGGGTTTGGCCACCTGTTATCTGTAGAGAGTGCAGGTAAGAGGGGGCACAGGTGCATGTATGCTGTGAGAGTGCAGGGTAAGAGGGGGCACAGGGTTGCACTGTTATCTGTGAGAGTGAGGTACAGGGGGCACAGGGTGCCACTTAGCATAGTGGGGAGGTGTGGCCTTTATCATTACCCTCTGCTGTCCAGGCTGTGATAACGTCATCGCTGATCGGGGACGTGGGATGTGGACCGTCATCATCTCCAAGACGAGAACACCACCGCAGACCATATACGCAAGATGTGGCCGGAAGGAACGGCTCTACTCATTGCAACCTCCGGAAAAAGACAAGAAGTACCGACATCATAGAGCGCCCCAGATGCAGGGGCCTTAAAAGGCGGGTTTGCTCGGTGAGTGTCTGCAGAGGCATTACACCCGCCCTCTGCAGAGCTTTACTCCCGCCCACTTGCAGAGCATTGCACCCGCACTCTGGACACGTTTTCTCTAGCTGCAGGAGAAGGACAAGGCCATGAGGGCAGCCGCCCGGTACGCCGACATCTTTGTGTGCCGAGACCACGATACTGACACGGGGTTTCAGTCGGATGATAGCGAGCGAGGCAGGTGCGCATTATGGGACACGGTGAGACCAGGGATTCTATATAATGAGAGTCTGAGGACCCCTCTAGGTCGGAGGTCTCTTGAGACCACCCGCGTCACTCATCCCCCTTTCTCTCCCTCCCCCCACACGCAAGGCCTTTGACTCTCCGCTGACCTGCAGGAGTGGACACGAGCAAGAGTGGGGTCCTCATCCCCATTGCGACCCCCCCGATACAAACCATGTCATACCTGTGCGGGAAGGTGGGTGCTGAGACCATGGCACTTTTCTGGGTTACACTCGCCTTGCGGTGGTTCAGGAGCTTTGTCTATGTGTGTGGTTACAGGGGGACAGCAGTATCCGATGATTGCGAGGTGACGAGACGAGTCTCCTACGTCCATTACTTGTCCGTGCCACAGCAGTAAGGAGTCGCCAGCGGGGGATGGGCTACATCGCCAAAGCGCGGCCTGGAGGTCAACAATGTGGATAGCCAGGTGAGTAGTGAGGATGGCGCCCCTACCTGGAGCCCCCCAGGACTGCGGCCTCTGTGCCAGCCTCGTTACTCTCTTATAGATTTTAAACAGCTGCAGAGAGGAGTGCAGCCGATCGGCCATGACGGTTGCCCGCAATTTTGGTGATTGGTGTGGGGCATAACATGGGGTGGGGTGGACCATAGTGGGGGGACGGCCCCTGACATCGCTCTTAATCGCTCCGCCAATCCCCGTTCCAGGAGGATCGTACCCGGACACCATTGGCCGGACCCTCGACTCACAGCGGGAGTGGCTCTCGGGACGGACGCCGAGCCGCCTGCTCCATCTCCTAAAAGGACGGCTACGCCCCCCGAGAAGAGCCGCGAGATGACCAGGTCACACCAAGAAATCATCACCAGTATCCTTCAACGCAACCGACCGCCCAAAAGCAGCCTAGTATCACACCGGGGGGGGCGGAGAGTACGGTAAGAGGGAGGGACCAGTATACTAGGACATTTCCTTGGAGCGCGCAGGCAAACATAAATAACGCACCAGGTCCTCCCCACCACACCCTGGACAATCCCACTGGAGCCAGTCCTAGGAGGACCAATCAAGCAGCTGAAGGCCACCGTGGTCCGGAGCAGGAGAAACGTATCGCACAGTGGAGGAGAAGCTGCAAATAGAGGCGCCCCGACGGCGTCACCAGGGGGAGTGAGCATGGCATTAACCCACGTTACTCCAACTGGATATATAATATGGACCCACTGTGATCATTCACAGGGGGTGGGGTCACAATAATAAAACCTCACTCCATAACCCACCCAAGTCCATCCTTCTGTTATCTCCAAGTCTATGTGCCTGGCCCCAAGGGGCGGAGCATGGGTAACATAACTAGATAAAGGTACCATCAGTCCCATTCACCACAGTCTCGGGAACAGTGGCGCACGAGGGACGGCCCACTCAGCAGGTCACAGACAAGCACCCAGCTTTCCCAGAGTGATGAAAGGCATATCTGCCAGGGTATGGGAGCGGGAAACACGGGGGGAGAAGCTGGAATTACTCCATATTGGCAGTCACTCAGCTTTTCCAGAAAGCCCAGGTACACGTAATTAACGCACTCAATGCTGGATTTTTTTTTTACTGCAATACGAAACGCTGTTTAATATTGTCTGATGCCGCCTCCTGGAGAATAAATTGTCTACAGTCACTGTGGTTATGGCTTTTGTCAATAATGTTAATTTAGAGGGCCCCTTTAAGAGCCGGCCTATCTTATCAATGTCTTAGATGTAGTAAACTGGTGCCCCAGCAGCTCAACGTAACAGAAAGCGCTGCCACTATGGGGAGCAGACTGGACATAGAGCGGAAAATACACAGAGCTCCCCCTGGTGGTGGCTGCAAGCAGCACAATTATTAATGAGGTTCGGTGCTGGATTTGTCACCTCCCCTTTAAATCACCCAAAAGACATAATCATTGGAACATAATTTATTCTTACATCTTCATTAACCCTCTCAGTGCCATCCCAGGCCACATAATGTCCATAGAGAGCACCAGAGGCTCAAGTCCATACAGCAAAGGCCGACAACACGGACGCTTCACTTCTGCTTCTCCTGTTCCCACTGTGCAGGAGTCAGAGTCTTCTGTTCAAAGGCATGAATAATCTTCAGCTCTTCTGCCAAGCAACTGTTCACAAGCCTGTAGGGGGCATCAGAGAGTCACACACTGAGGAGAACATGTTACAGAGGCTGATGGAAGAATAGTGAGTGCAGCTCTGGAGTATAATACAGGATGTAACTCAGGATCAGTACAGGATGTGTCGGTCTCCATTGATTCCTCTTTGCTTGTGTCTTGCAGCTGCTGGAGGCTCGGAGACTCTGTGAGGCAAGTTGGGGTTTTGGTCTCTGATCGTTTTTGGGTGTGGTCGGCATATGGGGGTCTTGTGTCTCTGTTGGGGGGTGCGAGGGATCCCCCATTTGTTTGGTTCTGATCTCCCTTCTTTGGTCCTCAGGCCTCTGTGCACCCGGACTCTGGGCAGGTTCTCCCCCTGATCTTCAGACCATCAGGTGAGCGCAGTCTTGTACCACTTTCTAGTCCCAGGGTCAACATCTGCAAAGAGTTTGTATGTTCTCTCCGTGTTTGCGTGGGTTTCTTCCAGTTTACTCCCACACTCCACAACATACTGGTAGGTTGATTAGATTGTGAGCCCAAAAGGGACAGGGACCAATTTGGCAAACTCTGAACAGCTCTACGGGATCTTCAGTCGCTATATAAAGAATTATTATTATTAAGGGGAAGGGTTAGCGCCTCCCCCCCCCCCCCTCACCTCTCCATAGGTCTTAGAAAAAGGAGGTGATCTTAAACTTTTCCATTTTTTCCTTAGTTTTATTTCAGGCCCCCCAGGGGTCCGATCACTCAAAAAAATAATACAATGCTACTGTATTGCGGTATATATAGCTGGCAGCTGCTATCCAAGACCGACCTGCAAGTCTCTGAGACCGCTGACACTCTCCTCCAACTGTTACACAGCACTGCCAGTGGGTGCCACCATCTTGGGTGGCCGATTGCCCACCATGCCACCAACATCCTCCCCCGAAGTCATTGGAGGGTGCAGATCCGACATTCAAGATGGTGGCGCCCCTGGCAATGGGGTTAGGTCATATAGTCGCATTTGAGCCTGGCACTTAACAGATGGCAGACACAACGACCGTGGCAGTTAGAGACGGGTGTCAGCGGTGTCACACGAGAGGACGGTCCTTCCTGTGTCTCCATCGTGTGAGACGGACTCCTGCCGTGAAGCTACAGGACTGGGTAACAATGAACAACTTCAATATCGATAGAAAACATGTAGTGTAT
Organism: Engystomops pustulosus; assembly: GCA_019512145.1. Taxonomy (NCBI): domain Eukaryota; kingdom Metazoa; phylum Chordata; class Amphibia; order Anura; family Leptodactylidae; genus Engystomops; species Engystomops pustulosus. The sequence continues at coordinate 10,517 of WNYA01002683.1, read as the reverse complement.
GACATTGATAATTGAATTATAATAAACCAAAAGAAATTTTGACATTTTATCATAAACGATGATAACTTTATGTGTATGAGCGGCCATAACAATCGTACAAATTCATCTATTAAAGACCTTATAGATAGATTAAGCTTCACTCTAATTTATAAAGTAAAAATATCCACCAATATGATTATATTACAAAGGAGGCCTCCCTAAAAATGAAGACCTGTATGTGCCGCATGGTTTCCTGTAGAAACGCACGTATTCCTAAATATGTATAAAACCTGTGTGTAACTTCATACATGGTCAGGATGTAAGAGTTCTCCTTAATTTGCCAATTAAGGCCGCCTTGTAGGCGTGTAGTGACTTATAACCATTAACGCTCCACTAAGGGATTCTGGGTAAATATGCAAATACGTTTTTCAGTATGTGATAAGGAAAACATTGCCTCTCTTGCTACCTTGTAAGGCAGCTCCCTTAGCATCAAGCATGACTTTCAGGAAGCCTAATGACATGATGCAGGATTAAAGCCAAACCACTACATGTATTCCAGAAGGATCAGATTCCCATCTGTAGACAGCACTGTTTGATGCCTCTGCATCTCGTCAGTACAGTATAGGGAACTGGCTTTTGACTACTTGAGAGGGTCTGGCCAAGCAGGACATGTCCTCTCTGTGGCCAGGTAAGAATAACATAAAGTTGATTTTATGGGGGTGTGAGGGAAACAATTTTTAGGGAAAGGGTAGAAGGGTGTTGGTCAGTAGGGCTCTATGGGAACCTGTCACTAGCTGGATTTATGAAAAATATGGTGACAGGTTCCCTTTCAAACAGAATCTTGCAATAAAATTGGTTTATATTTTTTAATTTTTTTTTCTTATCAAAGAAAATTGTCTGCTGGTTTTTACGTCTCCTCTCCTCCCCTCCCCTGTATAACATCCATAACATAACAAAGGAAATACATGAAGTGATCATTTATGATAAATGTCAAAATTTCTGTTTTGTTTATAATAGTTCAGTTATCATTGTCCCACATGTTTATATTTACTGTTACCCAGTCTTGTAGTCACACGGGAGGGGTCCGTGTCACAATGTCACGTGACAAGACACAAGAAGGACCGCGCTCTTGTGTGACATAACAAGCCAGGAGTGTTAAATATTACTTGTGATTATAAGACTCGCTCGTTGATCAAAGTTTGAGCCGCATCTACTTTTTAATGTTGTAATAAAGAAAAAATGGTTTATGAGCCGTTGGAGCGTCCAGTTGAGAGCTGAGTTACGTTCATCCTTTTAACAATGTCTTCCTTTGTTCTGATAAAGCTTGAATCCATTTACACCAATTCTTGTGCATCTGAGATGGTTTGGGTGTCAGAAGCCAGCCAGGATCCACTACTGACACTGACCACTCCTGATACTGGTACCGGAACCAACCACTACAAACACCATTCACTTCAGGCACACACCACTATGGGCGTCCTCCACTATGTGCACCCACTACTATGGACACCCTTCATTACTGAAGCTGAGACCCAACACTACAGACACCCTCCACTTTTGAAGCTGACACCCAACACTACGGACACCCTCCACTTTTGAAGCTGACACCCAACACTACGGACACCCTCCACTACTGAAGCTGAGACCCAACACTACGGACACCCTTCATTACTGAAGCTGAGACCCAACACTACGGATGCCCTCCACTACTGAAGCTGAGACCCAACACTACGGACGCCCTCCACTACTGAAGCTGAGACCCAACACTACGGACGCCCTCCACTTCTGAAGCTTAGACCCAACACTACGGACGCCCTCCACTACTGAAGCTGAGACCCAACACTACGGACGCCCTCCACTACTGAAGCTGAGACCCAACACTATGGACGCCCTCCACTACTGAAGCTGAGACCCAACACTACGGACGCCCTCCACTACTGAAGCTTAGACCCAACACTACGGACGCCCTCCACTACTGAAGCTGAGACCCAACACTACGGACGCCCTCCACTACTGAAGCTTAGACCCAACACTACGGACGCCCTCCACTACTGAAGCTGAGAGCCAACCTATGACACCCTCCACTACTGAAGCTTAGACCCAACACTAACGGACCCCTCCACTACTGAAGCTGAGACCCACCACTACGGACACCTTCCATATGAGCTGAGACCCACCACTACGGACGCCCTCCACTACTGAAGCTGAGACCCAACACTACGGACACCCTCCACTTACGAAGCTAGACCCACACTACGGACGCCCTCCACTACTGAAGCTGAGACCCAACACTACGGACACCTCCACTGAAGCTGGACCCAACTACGGACGCCCTCCACTACTGAACGCTGAGACCCAACACTACGAGACGCCCTCCCCTTCTGAGCTTCAGACCCACACTACGGACGCCCCCACTACTGAAGCTTAGACCCAACACGACGACGCCCTCCACTACTGAAGCTTAGACCCAACACTAGGACGCCCTCCACTACTGAAGCTTAGACCCAACACTACGGACGCCCTCCTACTGCTCTTAGACCCAACACTACGGACGCCCTCCACTACTGAAGCTGAGACCCAACACTACGGACGCCCTCCACTACTAACGCTGCTACATGACACCTACCACTACGTTGAGGGCAGCCTCCTATGTAAATCGCAATGAGACATCTGGTTAAGGGGAATACAGGATATTATATCCACTTATTTTATCACGTTTGGTTCCCACGTTGTCGTTGCCTGTTGTAAGAAGTCTTTTTCTGCATTGCAGTGTATGTATTGCTGGGGGCTCCGCTGGTGAGTTGCTTGGTACATGGGTGGGTTCTGGCTGCTTCCTGCACACACAATGGATGACACGTGTCATATGTGTAACAGGCGATGGCAGCGCTGATTCCACATGTGAGGGTCACATCCAGTTTCATTTGTCAGGTAAGTCGTCTCCTGGTTCCAGGCTCCAGCGCTCGGCTGCTCTTCATCCTGTAATCATGTTGATGTCCTGCAGCTTCCCTTCCAAACGTACAATGTTGGCTTCAGTCTGGTGAACAGAAACCTCTCGATGCAGGTAGGTTCTTGGCATGAGGGACAGGCCTGGTCCATAAGGAAGGAGAATATATTTCTCTCTATTTCTTGCAGAAGGCCGACCATCCCCTCTACCTGTCCGCTTCCGTGCTCTACCTCACCTGTATGGGGGTAGGTATTGGTGTCAGGAGGTCACATCACATGCCCCATCATGATAGAAGTCCCTCATTGTGGTCTTCCCCTACAGGCAGCTCCAGCCCTCGCCATGAAGAGACTCGGGATCAGCAGTCAGTCTGCTCGCAGTGTCTTAAGAATTCTTTCACCTCCGCTCTACGGTAAGTAACCAGAGGATCAGTCTCCTCCCCAGCTGTGACCGCAAGGGATGTCTAATAGGCATCTGTGTGAATTGCAGCGCTGCTCGGAGGACTTAGCGTGGCTCTCGTGAGATTTTCTGAAGTGGATCGTGGGGTTCAGATCATGGATCAAGAGGGAAATGTACTGGGAGTCTCCCACAAAGCTGCAGAGAAGGTAAATTCTGCAAGTCTCAAGACCCCCCCCCCACGCTGTGTACCTGACCATGACACATGGGCGACACTACAGGGCACATGACACATGGGAGACACTACAGGGCACATGACACATGGGAGACACTACAGGGCACATGACACATGGGAGACGCTACAGGACACAAGACAAGTGGCACATAGGATCCCAGCTTTTTAAGATAGTTGGATAACTCTACAAACCCTGAATTTCATGTGACTTAGGCAGCCTACTCATTTTCAAAGCAATTAATTTGATCCTATGAATTCTTCACCCATGTCACAACCTCTTGTAGTGTCTAAATGCCCTACTAATGTATGGTGTGGGGGGAGCTGTAGCAATGACTGCTGCTAGGCTTTGTTTACAGTGGAGGCCTTATATTTCTAAGCCTGAAAAGAAATTGCACTAGGTTTTATTTTTTGGGGGTGTCCTATTTTCAGGGAAACGGGGAAGGAGACGCTACAGGACAGGGGGGGGGGGCGCTCAAGGGGGGACCTACAATGACTGGGGTGGGGGGGGGCTCAAGGGAGGCGCTACAGGACACTCGGTCTTTTCTAATGTAGGACATGGGACATGTTACTCCAATCAGTATTAATAAGGAATATTGATATTGGGGACATACAGAAGGCCATGGCAGAATAATAGTCCCCCCCCCATCTCCTCCCATCTTTCAGGCCATGAAGGAGACGGCGCTGTCCCGGTCAGCATTGTTTGGAGTGACGGCGTTGGTCCCCTCTCTGATGCGGCAGTGAGTACTATCCTCTTATGCCCCTGCCTGGGGTTGGGGGAGCTGCATAGTTGTGGGGGAGTAACCCTGAGTCTCTCTGTAGTTCTCCCCATATGCTCAGGAACCCACGGATGCTCACGCTGCTCAGAAACCTAGCTGCTGTTGTCACTTTTGGAATGATGGTCCCTGTGTCCTTCTGCCTCTTCCCACATAAAGGATCGGTGCGTATCTGTTACTGGAACCAAGTGACGCTGGGCCGGAGGGGTACGCGATTCACAAACAGTTCATGTTTAATGACAATGTATTACAGATCAGTCGAGAGGACCTGGAGGAAGAACTGAAGGAGAAGACGTCAGAACCTATTGTCTTCTATAACCGTGGGCTGTGATACTGGGTGGCCTGGGCACCAGATGGAAATGGGGCGCTGCTGCTGCAAGATTTTCCTAATAAAATGTAATTAGCTTCTATGAGGCTGGAAGAGAGAATCTACTCTGTCCCAAATGGATGCGCCCCCCTCTATAACCAGTAGTACAGGCCTGGATTCACCCCAATTGGGTCTTCTCAGGCCCCGGCGGTGGGATTGTGTGGTGCACGGTCATGCCCTTAGGAGGTTCCTTCTGCTTCAGCTACTCCTGGATTTATTCACAAGTAATTAAAACTATAAAAACATGGACAAAAATGATAATCACAACTTATAATATCTCAGACCTTAAGCACACCTGGCCTATATAGTATTACTCAGGAGGGGAAGTATCCGGACGACACGATAGAGAGGCCGCATATCAAGTCCTGCGACTCAAGGTCCCATCATGTCAAGGAAAAGATGAATAAGTCCTTATAAAAGTTCTTTTTCTCCACGTCAAACTTCATTGGTGGCTCCTCCTCCTCCGCACATTGGTTTGCCCACTGTATACAGCCGATATACCTTATTGTGTTTGTCAGTATCGGTTTATTTGTCGATAAAGTTTGATGCTCAAAACAAGGTGTATTGGTCCATACGATGGACACCAATGATGTGCGGCGTCTCCTTCAGAGGTATTGGGCTAAGATTATTAACAAAGACTTCTTCATATCCTTTAAAGTCTTGAAATCATTTGATCAGATGGTCAAATGTAACATTTAGATGTGGCCAAAACCCTCGGGGCATCTTGGTATCCAGTTATCTGCGCCCTGACAAACCTGAAACCCAAAATCGGTTTGAGATCGTTGGTAGTAGGTGTGAGATAAGACGCTTCATTGTAAACCAGAGAATGTTGTATATTCAGCAATGAGTCCCAAAATATATGTTGGAAAGACCTGACGCATTTCTAAACATTTCGGAGATATCGGAACTGGATAGAAATGATCACTCGCCATCAAGGTCGATCTATCCTCCTGGCGCTGCTATTTGCGTGCATAGACTTGCATGGCGGAGCTCTGTCGACTCCAAAGTTGGATCTACTAGGCATGCGCAGAGATCCAGAAGAGCTGAGGATGTGTAAGCAGAGCACCAGCGCCCAAGGACAGCAGAAGCTATGGGAGCGTGGAGTAGCCTTTGCTCCCGCTGCCTGGAGAGGCTACTCCACGCCCCAGTAGCCTTTGCATATTAAGTAGATAAACTGTAGAAAGTATCCTAGGATTAGCTTAATATAGAATAGGGTTTAGTGCAGTGGTGGCGAAACTATGGCGCGGGTGCCAGAGGTGGCACTCAGAGCCCTTTCTGTGGGCACTCAGGCCATCGCCCCAGGTGATGACAGAAGTGCATTATCTTTGGAAGTCATCCTGCTGGACCTGCCATTCTTCCTGCACAGAGACCCTGGAGAGAAGCTACAACAAGAGTTTGAATTTGTCCTCCTTCCTTCAACTGTATTGGTGTCCTCAGGGGCTGATACGATTGAATGATGTGGAAGAACTGGTAGCAATAGGTTGCAGCTTAAAATGCCATGTTGGCGCTTAACGGTAATTAAGTGGATTTTGCTTTGCAGCTTGGGCACTCTGTCTCTAAAAGGTTTGCCATGACTGGTTTAGAGGGTCACTGGGAACCTACCATCAGATCTACCTTAAAGGACACCTGTCATCAGGTCTGTGTCACTTGTCCTGTCACTACTACCTGTTGGAGCAGCTCACAAGGATCCCATCCCAGCCTTTATCTAGTTATTTCATATATTAATCATTGTAAAATCATCTATTTTTATCATGTAAATGAGGCTGGTCACATGGTCAGAGGTCACCCTTTTTACCCCTCCCCTCCGCTCTCCTCCCCCTGCTCATGTCTGTGTGTAATGTATAGTAAAGCATGGCTAGTGTGTGCTGCATCTGCTGACATGCTGCATCCTCCTAATATACAGGTGAGAGACACAGACATCAGCTACACAAGTACCTGACATGTTCTGCTATAACATGGCTGCCTGGAGCTGCTGTATCTCTCCTATACACACACACAGACTGCAGGGGGTGTGGCCACCAGCACCAGGAAGCACATCATTATACAGCCTCACATCATTATACAGGCTGTCAGTCAAGCACTGGGGGTGTGGCTGTGCCTCCCACTCATGAATAAGCTGGACAGCTTGAATATGCTAATGCTTCATTGGACATTTCACAGGTCATTTGCATACAGCTTTAGGACCTCATTGCTTAGGTTTACAGGCATGTAGAGGGACAATGAAGGGATAGAGGCAATGCTCTCTAATGGCAGTTTATGAAAATATATTTAGTTTAGGGGGGTTATTTTGCATGACGGGTTCTCTATCAGGGGGGTTCTCTATGACGGGATCTATCAGGGGGGATTTGGGACACTAAACCACCCACATGTCCTTATGGAGCAGCGGTTTAGTGTCCTAAACAGCCCCTTTATTTTACACTTTTACAACTTTATGCTTACTTCATTCCGGTGTTCCG
>WNYA01002682.1:0-36272 GCA_019512145.1 Engystomops pustulosus | reverse complement strand
TGATATCCACAGCGCCCCCATAACAGTGATATCCACAGCGCCCCCATAACAATGATATCCACATTGTCCCCATAACATTGATATCCACAGCGCCCCCATAACAGTGATATCCACAGCGCCCCCGTAACAGTGATATCCACAGCGCCCCCATAACAATGATATCCAGAGTGCCCCCATAACAATGATATCCACAGTAGTGTCAGAGGATCTGACAGAAGGAATCTGTATTGATAGTAACTTTTTAGCTCTTAAAGGGGTGGTGTGTATTTGGTATGTGGACATTATTACTGGTACGTGTCCCCCCTGCGGTTTGGCCCCTGTGTGCACAGCTCCCTAGCTGTGGCCATTTCACACCCGCGCTATTGTTGTGGAGGGGCCCTGCCGTGCAGAACAATCCAGAAAGTGGTTTCATTATCACAAGGAGAGGAAAGAAGTGTCCGCAGTGCACCTGTTACCCTCCAGTAACCCTCCTCTCTGCCCGGCCAATCACAAAGCACTGTATCACACACGATAGGATGAGATACACTGTCTCATGACAATATAGCATTAGTTACACATACACCACTCTGAAGTCAGTATCACACAGGACACGATTAGATACACAGCTAAGTAGATAGTATCACACATACACACAAGGCTTAGATACACTGGCTCAGCAGACAGTAAATCACACATACAGGGTTTAGATACACCAGCTCAGCAGAATGTATAGCACAAGGTAGCACTGAGCTTCACATCATGACATAACTGGCCATTCAGGAGTTTGGGAAAGCTGGGAGACATTTAGGGTTTATCTCCTAGGGGTTGATGGAGGGTGGGCCTGACTATAGGGGTCATGATGTTATAGGTCTAAGATGTGGGTGCAGATTTTGGGTGGCCATCAACTGGGGTCTACCCTTGTGGTCTTATTAAGTGGATGTCCTGAGGTCGCTGCTGTCTATCTACCCCCGCTGTAAGGTCACAGGAGGCAGAGGCCAATGAATAGCGGAGCCTTAATAGGATTAGTGGAAGGGGGGGGGGGGGGGGGTGTAATGGAAACCTCTAATGATGGCTTTTTGTCAGTCTAGAACATCTCACTGAGTAGAGGGGGAGCGATGGAGAATGGGAATCGTCCTGGGATCTATCAAACACTTTGATGTCTGTTTGAAGAATCCATTGAAGGTTTATAAAAGGAATAAATGTGTCGTCAGGATGGAAAGAGGGATTGGAGATAGATGATAGATAGGAGATACATGTCAGAGAAAGATAGAATATATGAGATAGATATAAGATAGATAGGAGATAGGAGATAGATAGATATTAGATATGAGATAGATAGGAGATAGATAGAGTTAATGATACATATTATATATGAGATAGATACAGTAGATATCAGAACTTCCTCTCATCAGGTTGGGGTCACGCGGCTCTGACCCATCGCACAATTAAAGGTGACATCTCTGACCCGTCTCCTTCTCCTGTGCTCATTACTGCAGGTAGAAAACAGCAAGAGGGCCGGAGCAGAAAGGAATCCCACTCACTGACAGCAAGCAGAGGTCTTTGATGCTAGCACTTGATCGCACAGCCTGTAATGCCCTTATATGAATGAGGTCTCAGGGGTCTCTTGCACCTGTGTGACCGGCACATGACCCGGGCAGGGGGCAGCAGGCCAGACCCCTACCTGATACAGGAAATGTAACCTCATAGCTGCAGGGCTGGTTACAAGAGTGCCGATACACTGTTACAAACCTGCAGCTGTGACAGAAATCCACTGCCTCTCCACAGTAACAAGGATGTTCTCATGCACAAACCTGGAAGAGTCAATACAAAATCTAATGCAAAGTTCTTTCGTCAAAGACGTGGATCCCTTTAAATTAGCACCTGCTGCCAGGACCTTATATCTACAGGGGTCATCATTTAAAGGGAATGTGTCAGCACGTGTGACAATGGAGTGTTAGGTCGTATCCCTGGAGAGATGTGTAGTCAGACCGCCGTGTATGTGAAATATGGGTTTATATTCCAGGTTAGTCCTCACACTGCTGTGCGCTGCACCTCTGCAACTAGTGTTAGGTATCATCCTTGGAGAGATGTGAAATCATAGCTTTCTGATTGTTAAGAGCAGCACGACTATGAACTATGGATTTATAGGCAAAGATTTTAGCCTCTCCAAGTGCATTTGGCGTCTGTCCTCACACTGCTGTGCTCTCTGCAGCCAGTGTTATGTATTGTCCCTGGAGAGATGTGTAATCAGACCTCACACTGCTGTGCTCTGTGCTCTCTGCAGCCAGTGTTATGTATTGTCCCTGGAGAGATGTGTAATCAGACCTCACACTGCTGTGCTCTGTGCTCTCTGCAGCCAGTGTTATGATCTGTCCCTGGAGAGATGTGTAATCATACCGCCGTGTATGTTATTAGTAGCAGCAGGACTGTTATATATGGATTTATATTCCAACATTATAGCTTCTGCAAGTGCACTGGAGGAATGTCCTCACACTGCTGTGCTCTTAGCTCTCTGCATGAAACAGTTCAACAGGCCCTATCTTCTGCTTTGAGTAAAAACTGACACAAGCTTCAAAACTTTAGTCGTTCACAGCTATGGCTTGTAGAGAACACAGAGCACAGCAGTGCGAGGACCTCCTTATATAACAGTCCTGCTTCTACTTACTAGATACAATTTGCTACACGCCATTCACATGATTCCATACACATCACTAAGCAGCAACTGATCATTTTAAAGGGCCGGCAGCAAATATCAAGGGGGCAGAATTTGGGTTCTCATGTGCTGGGTGCAGTCCAGTATTCGGAGCACTTTCCTACCCCGAGGTGGCGGCTTCTCTGGATAAACAAATCACAGGGTGACGTCAGAGGCAGCCGCTGCACATCGTTTGTAAGCCCCCCACCCACCCTAATCCCTCAGAGGACCGTAAACTTTTACTTTCTCCCCCTTCCCCTAAACAGGGGGTAATAACTCTCTGCACGCCCCCCCCCTGCCCACATGGTATTGTCCATAGTCAATTAAACCCCCGTGAAAATGAATGACTTTACTGACTCCCTCCTGACATCAATCACAGATCTGCAGCTTCTGAAGTTGGGGAGGAGACCCCCTGAGGAGACGCTCATCACTCTCCAAGCTTCTCCTGCCCTCATCCCCTTCACATAAAGGCTCGGGTAATGAGGTCAGTAGGGGGCACTGCCGAGCAACCTGTGGCTTGCCAGCTGCTGTGGTGTCAGTTACAGGTGGAGGCCCCCCCCCCCTGTCACATGAGAAATCATATCCTAATAATGGGAGGTGGGAAAGAGCGCCACCCTCGTATACAGGCAGAATATCGTATTGCAGGTCATCCTAATTCAATTGAACGGGACTGAAGTGCAATACCAGATCCAGCCTGTAAGTAATACAGAGGCACTACTCACAGAGGAGATCGGCTATGCAACAAACTAAGAGACAACTCATCCATTCAATCTACACCTGCCCATCTGGTTAAAGGGATTGTCCAGAATTGGCACAATTCCTGTCCATGGGTCGTATCTGTTGCTGTAGCTTTGCTCTAATTAAGTGAATAGGACAGAGATGCAATACTACGCACGGCCTGTGGACAGCTGTGGCGCTGTTTATTGAAGAAAGCCGCCAAGTTTCTCCTCATTCATGGTGATTTAACTAAAAAAAATCATTGAATTAATTCTTTACATTCCACCCCACTTTATAAATTCAGTTCCACCAGTGACCTGCTGTGGGCGCTACACAGGCCTCTGTATAGGGTTTATTACTATCCTATAGGGTAATTTGTATACTACAGCGGTCAGAATTCTTCTATACAATGATACAATCATTACCTCCCCGTATAGATGATACATGGAATAGAAAAATTTCCATGCACGCAAAAAAAAAAAAAAAAGTTTTTGTAATTTTACAAACATCAAAGATGAAGATGATCCTTTGTGTAGTAACACAATGCGCGGGTATCGATTATGTGGTGTGTGCTGGTAGTGAAAGGAGCGATGCTGCGGGAGGAGAGGGAGGGAGTCCGTCTCTTGGAAACTAAGTTACTATTTCAGAATAAAAAAAAAAAAAAAAAAAAAAAGTGTGATTTTCTGTCACAGCTGGAAATCCATCAGCAACTCTCTCCAGATGCTCGGCCGTCCTGCCCGTCAGCGCAGCGAGCAGCATGCGCTCCGAACGGCAATTACTGTGATTTACATTATAATTAAGGGAGGCGCTGGAAGTGATGGCCTCCGCCAGGGACACCTGTGACACCAGTCATCTGGAAGAGAGCGCCATCTCCCTCCATACAGGGGGAAACACTTTCACTCAGAGAACAAAAAAACATGAGAATTTAAAAACAAAAATTATGTTACAAAATTATATACAAATATATTTAGAAAAAATCATATACAGGCAGTCCCCGGGTTACATACAAGATAGGTTCTGTAGGTTTGTTCTTAAGTTGAATTTGTATGTAAGTCGGAACTGTATAATTTATCATTGTAACCCCAGCCAAAATTTTTTTTGGTCTCTGTGACAATTGGATTTTAAAAATGTTGGATGTCATAAGAATCAGGATTAATAATAAAGCTTCATTACAGACACCTGTGATAACTGTTATAGCTGATTATTGTTGCCCAGGACTAAAGTACAATAAATTACCAATATCCAGAGATCCGTTTGTAACTAGGGGTCGTATGTAAGTCGAGTGTTCTTAAGTAGGGGACCGCCTGTATATATATATATTCTCTCAAACTCGTCTTCAGAAATGGATTACCGTGTGTAGATTTTAAAAAAGACAGAAGTGGGGGTCAGAATTTATAAAAGGGAGAATTCTACAAACCAGACAAATTCTTAAAAATAAATAAAAATACTATTTTTTTTTTTTTAATTGAGATCAGACAGCAACTACTGCAAATTGAATTTGTCCGGATACAGAATTCATGTAGAAATGACTAACATGTACATTTGCTGAGGTTTTATTCAAAGGTTGAATAATTTTATTTTTTACATCTTATTTCATCTTCATTATTCCTATTCACTTCTACCATTTTATATTTTTCAGATTTTTTTTCCCCTACCATTTGACATTTTTTTTGTTTTTGAGATAAAAAAAAAAAATTATTCAACCTCATCTCAAAATCAGAAAAAAAAAAAAAAAACAAAAAAAAACACAACCCTGATGTTATTATTTTTGGCCCCAGGTTCCAGTCCAGTGAATGCCATCACTTTTTTCTATTAGGGGGTGAAGAGGTCACGGGGGCAGAGCTGGAGGAAATTAGGAGGATAAATAATAAGAAGCCTGGGCTGGTGATCTCCATTGTCCTGTGATGGGCAGTGCGGAGTCATATACATCAGAATGGGATTAGTCTCTGTAGTGGGTAAAAGGAGAACTTTCTCTAGGCTATAAATTGACTCATCTCTTCCCGGGAAAGCTGGGTGATAACCAGTATGGCCGCCAGCGCGGCGCCTGCATCTACTTCCAGGTCTTTTTCCAAGTTTAAACAGATCTGAGTTTATAAACTTGTGTCAATCTTCACTCTGACCCTAGTTCTGAACCAGGAGGCTCAGGATGAGCAGGTTTGATCCTAAAATTTAGAATACCCGTGCATTATTATATCGGTGGAGCAGGGGTTCAGACGACGCTGGAGGGGGTGACAGCTTCACTTCGGGATCAGCTGATGGAGCACAGCGCGTTCCGTCTATTTCAGACTTGTCAGGTGCGGCAATTATCTCCGCACTATGAATAGATCTGCCCCCAAGCGTCATTAACCCCCGACTGTCTGCAAACATATGGAGTCAAGCTCCGGGAACTAACCCCATCATCTCGCTGAGGATTCGTTACAATGTATCTGCCTATGCTAGATCTAATTGTAACAACCCCTCAGCTGTATGATGAGTCAAGAAAAATGTTCCCATTTACTGACAGCAAGCAGAGATAGAGTGAAGTAAAAGCCATTGCACTATGAAGGTTTATTTCTCTAACACTGCAGATATGCCCACTAACGTAAGACATTGTGGTAGTAGGACTCCCAGCAGTTCCCGGTTGCCGTATGCTGGGAGTTGTAGTGTCACAGACCTGTGTTATAGATGACATATAATACAAGCACCAGCTGACAGGAGGGACAATGGAGAAGATGAATGAGTGAATGATGCCCCTTGTGTCTGGGAGAGGGGAGGACACCAGATGTGCAGGAATCTCAGCCCGGCTGCATCACAATGGGGGCGCTGCAGTGTATGCAGATGCCAGCAAGATCTCTGCTGCCTAATGTGAATAGTGACATAGCTGACCTTCCATCACATACACTTATAACCCTGCAACAGCACAGATCCTGCTGAAAGATTACAAGTACAGCAGAATATTTGGGTGCCAGTGTAGGGATAAACCCGATTAACTCCTTCTTAGCTGGTGTAAGGTGTTATGCATTTCCCTTTTTTCCTTGTGGAGTCACAATATAGAAAGTGGTGGAGTCTATAGGACATGTGCATCTACTTCTGCAGCGCCACCTAGTAGTTATATAGTGAATTACAAGTGAGGCCTACAGTGCGGCAAGTGACTTGTGTAGCATCACCACCTAGTGGCCAATCCCTATATTACACCTTACCTTGTAACAGTCTCTAGACCTGGTGTTGGTCTCATGATCAGAGCTGCACCCATTTTTCACAGTAACAAAAGTGTTTATTATCTTACACCTGTCCATAGTATGGACGACACATTGTGTCCCCTTATTACAGGCCCCTAGGTCCTTCTGCTTCATATTTAGTCAGTTACATCTAGGTGGGCTCTCTTGGGGCAGAGCAGACCACAGTATGGAGGGGGGACTGGATCTCATGTCTATCAGTCTTTTGGAGGGAGATAGAGCTTAACTTGAGTTCTTGGGTAACCTGTACACCCCTCCGGAATAGACCAAGTGCTGGTCGCTGACCTTCTTCTGGAGAAATCCCTGCAGCTCCTGGATATCGATCTCCGTCACCACGGGTCCGGTCATCACAAACATCTTCAGCATGCTGTGTATACGCTCCAGGGGCAGGCTCTCCAGGTTGGTCAGCATCGCCTGGATGTAGGTCCAGAAGAGCTGGAGGGGAGAGAGAAGATGTCAGAACACAAGTATAGGGGTGAAAAGAGGACCCCTGCATTCATCAGGGTCATCCAGCTTTCCCGACAAACTGCAACATCACAACTTATAGGTCACCAAGCTTTCCTAGAAACCTGAAAGGCAAATCCTGGAACTACAATCACAGCTGAGTGATGCCGCTATAGCAGCCATTACACCAACTGGTTTCTTCTGTTCCTGTAATGACAGTCATGCAAATCCCTCTATGTTTATAGAGAACCTCACCCCCTGGACCATGATCCAGGGGTACGGGAGTGAGCCGCACAGAATATTATGACTTATGTGATATCCAGAACCCACCTGAAGTTCCTCCTCCTTCTGATCGGCTTGAGAAGCCATAGCAGAATCTCCTTCTTCATCGCTGTCTATGAGGACAACCTTCTCCGCGTGATCCTTCTGCTCCTCCTCTATGACAGTGAAGGTCCCGGATGGATCCTCTCGGAGGATGCCTTGCTGGAGCCAGAGGGTCATCTTCCTCCGGAGAGAGGTGACCGGGACCTTCAGCACCCCGCTGAGCTCTTCTAAGGTCCAAGTACCTATGAAGGACAACAAGCCATCATTACACTTTTAGAGTGCAAAACTACCACTCCCAGCATGCTCAGCACAACTTCAGCAAACTGTGGGGGTGATCAGTCAGGATTGTTAATCAATCTAAGGTGGCAACACTACTGCTCCGATACCCACAGAGGAGTCTGGGGAACAGTGGCTGGGCAGGCCTTGTATATAGGCTAAGCGGAGCCCCCCCATCTATGTGAAGGAGACAAATCGCAACCCACCCCCCAGCCCAGGGGGCACTTACTTTTATTCTGGAAGTTTAAGATGATTGCAGCATGTATCGGTGACACGGAGAAGGACAGGGTGCGGTCAGCCAGCTCTAAATCCAGACTCACTAACCCCAGGTGATGCTTCCAGTTCAGTGTGCGCATAGCCTGAGAGCATCAGAAGGAGGGTGATAAGATCTCGGTTTGCTGACAGTGAATAAGTACATAGGCATCATTGGTCATATCTGAATAAACACCAATGACCAAGCCCAGGACCATTTAATGGAGTGAAGTCTCTATAAAACCCATCAGATAACACAGAGCTGACACTTTGGTGCCATGGCCATTAGCAGACGTCAGTGATGACAGGGTTTCCATCAGGGTGTCCACTGTACAGCTCCCACTACAGGGTTAGTAGCAGCATAAAGGGAAGCTGAATACAGCACGTAATTTACAAATTCCACTTTCAGCCTGTAGGTGGCAGCAATCACCTTATAATGCCCTGAATTATTAGCAGGTGATAGTGACACCTGGAGGCTACATTTGGTACTACACCTCACTTCTCCATTAGGTCAGATCTGTACCTTAAGTTTCTCATATCTCCTGGTATACATATCCATCGTTTCTTTGATCTGATCTGGCAATTCTAACTTCTCTTCCTTCAGTGCCGGCCAGAACTCACTAGAGAGAATAACCGCCACCAGGTTAAAGGGCGGCCTCTCCTCCTCCGGGAGCTTTTCCTCTTCGTCTCTGATGTTTGAGTTGATCCTTCTGGAATCGGCCATGTCCTGTAATGGGATGGTTTAGTGGTCAGACAATCTAATCTGTCACATGAATACTCAGTGACTAGTCTCCTCTCCATGGGGGACCCGTACCTTCAGCATGACCTCGCAGTAATGCATCTGAGCCTCTCCGAAGCGCAACTTCAGCAGCTCCACATTACGGATCTCCCTTAAAAAATTAAATGAAGTGTGAATATAATCAGGGAAAAGATCCTAAATCTGTATTCTAGGTACTGGTGCCTTGCTGGGGGACTTGTAGTGTTCATCTACCTGTATACTAGATTCCCATCTCACCTCTCAGAGCTGTAGCTGAACTGGTGGAGGAGTCTGTCAGCAAGTAGGGTCCTGTACTCATTAATGAACAGCTCCTTGCTGCCATAAATACTGACCAGGAGGCTGATGATGTCTGAGGAGCGGCGCTTGGAGCCACTTTTACCTGGAGGAGGAGGAGGAGAACATCTCAGCCCATTACTGGGTAAAGTACAGGTAAGGAGCAATCCGGAGATGTACAATGTTATCCCTGGTGCAAGGACTGAGAATGACACCAAAGCACCGCGGTGTCTATATATAATGGGACATATAGACATACAACTGACCCACGTACCAGGATCAGCGTCCACAGGATCCGGCGTCCAGTCCTCAGGCTCCGACACGTCGTCGTCGCTCTCCTGGCCGTTCTCTAGGACCACAGGATCGGCCTTGGACAACTCATTGGCCAAATCTCCTTCCGCATCACCCGTCAGACCAGCGACTATCTGCCGCACCGTGTCCTCCCGCGTCCTGATGAGAATTTTGGAGATTGAATATTACAGGATTTTATAAACAGTCCTAAAGAATATTATTACCTCTAGTGATCGGCCACAGTCTATATACAGAATCCGCCAGCAAGTGTATAACATCCCTGCAGCGTCCCCACAGGGATAACTGTGCAAATACAGCTGCTAGGTTCCACAGAAACGCATATGTGATGGGCCGTGGCACAACCCTGTGCACTTTGGTTCAGTTTCTAAATGGAGTCAAAGCGCCAGCAAGTGATCGCAACCCTTTCGGGTGAATTGTTATCTACTGACAGATTAGCAAAGGGTGCAAGTTATGGCTGCCAGATAAAAAAAATCCAACCTGTTCGGCCCTTGTTCGCACCATAAGTGTCATGTAATGATATTAGCACAAGCAAGCATCAGGCATATCCAGAGGCAAAACTACTGGGGGGGGCGCTGCCAGCAACTGCACAGCCCTGCTCTAGTCTCTCTCTATGGTTAAACATACAAGTATTACTATTTACCTTTAAGGATCTGTTTGGGCGGCATTGCACGAGGAGTGAGACAGAGGAGACGTGTTTGTTTTAAGTGCCTGTGTGTTTTGTCTGGGTTGATTTATGTTCTTTCCTACATTGGGCATATCATTACTCCTATCCTGTATACATGGGCACAGCACCGTACTACTACTCCTATCCTGTATACATGGGCAGTGATATCCACAGCGCCCCCATAACAGTGATATCCACAGCGCCCCCATAACAATGATATCCACATTGTCCCCATAACATTGATATCCACAGCGCCCCCATAACAGTGATATCCACAGCGCCCCCGTAACAGTGATATCCACAGCGCCCCCATAACAATGATATCCAGAGTGCCCCCATAACAATGATATCCACAGTAGTGTCAGAGGATCTGACAGAAGGAATCTGTATTGATAGTAACTTTTTAGCTCTTAAAGGGGTGGTGTGTATTTGGTATGTGGACATTATTACTGGTACGTGTCCCCCCTGCGGTTTGGCCCCTGTGTGCACAGCTCCCTAGCTGTGGCCATTTCACACCCGCGCTATTGTTGTGGAGGGGCCCTGCCGTGCAGAACAATCCAGAAAGTGGTTTCATTATCACAAGGAGAGGAAAGAAGTGTCCGCAGTGCACCTGTTACCCTCCAGTAACCCTCCTCTCTGCCCGGCCAATCACAAAGCACTGTATCACACACGATAGGATGAGATACACTGTCTCATGACAATATAGCATTAGTTACACATACACCACTCTGAAGTCAGTATCACACAGGACACGATTAGATACACAGCTAAGTAGATAGTATCACACATACACACAAGGCTTAGATACACTGGCTCAGCAGACAGTAAATCACACATACAGGGTTTAGATACACCAGCTCAGCAGAATGTATAGCACAAGGTAGCACTGAGCTTCACATCATGACATAACTGGCCATTCAGGAGTTTGGGAAAGCTGGGAGACATTTAGGGTTTATCTCCTAGGGGTTGATGGAGGGTGGGCCTGACTATAGGGGTCATGATGTTATAGGTCTAAGATGTGGGTGCAGATTTTGGGTGGCCATCAACTGGGGTCTACCCTTGTGGTCTTATTAAGTGGATGTCCTGAGGTCGCTGCTGTCTATCTACCCCCGCTGTAAGGTCACAGGAGGCAGAGGCCAATGAATAGCGGAGCCTTAATAGGATTAGTGGAAGGGGGGGGGGGGGGGGGTGTAATGGAAACCTCTAATGATGGCTTTTTGTCAGTCTAGAACATCTCACTGAGTAGAGGGGGAGCGATGGAGAATGGGAATCGTCCTGGGATCTATCAAACACTTTGATGTCTGTTTGAAGAATCCATTGAAGGTTTATAAAAGGAATAAATGTGTCGTCAGGATGGAAAGAGGGATTGGAGATAGATGATAGATAGGAGATACATGTCAGAGAAAGATAGAATATATGAGATAGATATAAGATAGATAGGAGATAGGAGATAGATAGATATTAGATATGAGATAGATAGGAGATAGATAGAGTTAATGATACATATTATATATGAGATAGATACAGTAGATATCAGAACTTCCTCTCATCAGGTTGGGGTCACGCGGCTCTGACCCATCGCACAATTAAAGGTGACATCTCTGACCCGTCTCCTTCTCCTGTGCTCATTACTGCAGGTAGAAAACAGCAAGAGGGCCGGAGCAGAAAGGAATCCCACTCACTGACAGCAAGCAGAGGTCTTTGATGCTAGCACTTGATCGCACAGCCTGTAATGCCCTTATATGAATGAGGTCTCAGGGGTCTCTTGCACCTGTGTGACCGGCACATGACCCGGGCAGGGGGCAGCAGGCCAGACCCCTACCTGATACAGGAAATGTAACTTCATAGCTGCAGGGCTGGTTACAAGAGTGCCGATACACTGTTACAAACCTGCAGCTGTGACAGAAATCCACTGCCTCTCCACAGTAACAAGGATGTTCTCATGCACAAACCTGGAAGAGTCAATACAAAATCTAATGCAAAGTTCTTTCGTCAAAGACGTGGATCCCTTTAAATTAGCACCTGCTGCCAGGACCTTATATCTACAGGGGTCATCATTTAAAGGGAATGTGTCAGCACGTGTGACAATGGAGTGTTAGGTCGTATCCCTGGAGAGATGTGTAGTCAGACCGCCGTGTATGTGAAATATGGGTTTATATTCCAGGTTAGTCCTCACACTGCTGTGCGCTGCACCTCTGCAACTAGTGTTAGGTATCATCCTTGGAGAGATGTGAAATCATAGCTTTCTGATTGTTAAGAGCAGCACGACTATGAACTATGGATTTATAGGCAAAGATTTTAGCCTCTCCAAGTGCATTTGGCGTCTGTCCTCACACTGCTGTGCTCTCTGCAGCCAGTGTTATGTATTGTCCCTGGAGAGATGTGTAATCAGACCTCACACTGCTGTGCTCTGTGCTCTCTGCAGCCAGTGTTATGTATTGTCCCTGGAGAGATGTGTAATCAGACCTCACACTGCTGTGCTCTGTGCTCTCTGCAGCCAGTGTTATGATCTGTCCCTGGAGAGATGTGTAATCATACCGCCGTGTATGTTATTAGTAGCAGCAGGACTGTTATATATGGATTTATATTCCAACATTATAGCTTCTGCAAGTGCACTGGAGGAATGTCCTCACACTGCTGTGCTCTTAGCTCTCTGCATGAAACAGTTCAACAGGCCCTATCTTCTGCTTTGAGTAAAAACTGACACAAGCTTCAAAACTTTAGTCGTTCACAGCTATGGCTTGTAGAGAACACAGAGCACAGCAGTGCGAGGACCTCCTTATATAACAGTCCTGCTTCTACTTACTAGATACAATTTGCTACACGCCATTCACATGATTCCATACACATCACTAAGCAGCAACTGATCATTTTAAAGGGCCGGCAGCAAATATCAAGGGGGCAGAATTTGGGTTCTCATGTGCTGGGTGCAGTCCAGTATTCGGAGCACTTTCCTACCCCGAGGTGGCGGCTTCTCTGGATAAACAAATCACAGGGTGACGTCAGAGGCAGCCGCTGCACATCGTTTGTAAGCCCCCCACCCACCCTAATCCCTCAGAGGACCGTAAACTTTTACTTTCTCCCCCTTCCCCTAAACAGGGGGTAATAACTCTCTGCACGCCCCCCCCCTGCCCACATGGTATTGTCCATAGTCAATTAAACCCCCGTGAAAATGAATGACTTTACTGACTCCCTCCTGACATCAATCACAGATCTGCAGCTTCTGAAGTTGGGGAGGAGACCCCCTGAGGAGACGCTCATCACTCTCCAAGCTTCTCCTGCCCTCATCCCCTTCACATAAAGGCTCGGGTAATGAGGTCAGTAGGGGGCACTGCCGAGCAACCTGTGGCTTGCCAGCTGCTGTGGTGTCAGTTACAGGTGGAGGCCCCCCCCCCCTGTCACATGAGAAATCATATCCTAATAATGGGAGGTGGGAAAGAGCGCCACCCTCGTATACAGGCAGAATATCGTATTGCAGGTCATCCTAATTCAATTGAACGGGACTGAAGTGCAATACCAGATCCAGCCTGTAAGTAATACAGAGGCACTACTCACAGAGGAGATCGGCTATGCAACAAACTAAGAGACAACTCATCCATTCAATCTACACCTGCCCATCTGGTTAAAGGGATTGTCCAGAATTGGCACAATTCCTGTCCATGGGTCGTATCTGTTGCTGTAGCTTTGCTCTAATTAAGTGAATAGGACAGAGATGCAATACTACGCACGGCCTGTGGACAGCTGTGGCGCTGTTTATTGAAGAAAGCCGCCAAGTTTCTCCTCATTCATGGTGATTTAACTAAAAAAAATCATTGAATTAATTCTTTACATTCCACCCCACTTTATAAATTCAGTTCCACCAGTGACCTGCTGTGGGCGCTACACAGGCCTCTGTATAGGGTTTATTACTATCCTATAGGGTAATTTGTATACTACAGCGGTCAGAATTCTTCTATACAATGATACAATCATTACCTCCCCGTATAGATGATACATGGAATAGAAAAATTTCCATGCACGCAAAAAAAAAAAAAAAAGTTTTTGTAATTTTACAAACATCAAAGATGAAGATGATCCTTTGTGTAGTAACACAATGCGCGGGTATCGATTACGTGGTGTGTGCTGGTAGTGAAAGGAGCGATGCTGCGGGAGGAGAGGGAGGGAGTCCGTCTCTTGGAAACTAAGTTACTATTTCAGAATAAAAAAAAAAAAAAAAAAAAAAAGTGTGATTTTCTGTCACAGCTGGAAATCCATCAGCAACTCTCTCCAGATCCTCGGCCGTCCTGCCCGTCAGCGCAGCGAGCAGCATGCGCTCCGAACGGCAATTACTGTGATTTACATTATAATTAAGGGAGGCGCTGGAAGTGATGGCCTCCGCCAGGGACACCTGTGACACCAGTCATCTGGAAGAGAGCGCCATCTCCCTCCATACAGGGGGAAACACTTTCACTCAGAGAACAAAAAAACATGAGAATTTAAAAACAAAAATTATGTTACAAAATTATATACAAATATATTTAGAAAAAATCATATACAGGCAGTCCCCGGGTTACATACAAGATAGGTTCTGTAGGTTTGTTCTTAAGTTGAATTTGTATGTAAGTCGGAACTGTATAATTTATCATTGTAACCCCAGCCAAAATTTTTTTTGGTCTCTGTGACAATTGGATTTTAAAAATGTTGGATGTCATAAGAATCAGGATTAATAATAAAGCTTCATTACAGACACCTGTGATAACTGTTACAGCTGATTATTGTTGCCCAGGACTAAAGTACAATAAATTACCAATATCCAGAGGTCCGTTTGTAACTAGGGGTCGTATGTAAGTCGAGTGTTCTTAAGTAGGGGACCGCCTGTATATATATATTCTCTCTTAAACTCGTCTTCAGAAATGGATTACCGTATGTAGATTTTAAAAAAGACAGAAGTGGGGGTCAGAATTTATAAAAGGGAGAATTCTACAAACCAGACAAATTCTTAAAAATAAATAAAAATACTATTTTTTTTTTTTTTTTTTAATTGAGATCAGACAGCAACTACTGCAAATTGAATTTGTCCGGATACAGAATTCATGTAGAAATGACCAACATGTACATTTGCTGAGGTTTTATTCAAAGGTTGAATAATTTTATTTTTTACATCTTATTTCATCTTCATTATTCCTATTCACTTCTACCATTTTATATTTTTCAGATTTTTTTTCCCCTACCATTTGACATTTTTTTTGTTTTTGAGATAAAAAAAAAAAATTATTCAACCTCATCTCAAAATCAGAAAAAAAAAAAAAAAACAAAAAAAAACACAACCCTGATGTTATTATTTTTGGCCCCAGGTTCCAGTCCAGTGAATGCCATCACTTTTTTCTATTAGGGGGTGAAGAGGTCGCGGGGGCGGAGCTGGAGGAAATTAGGAGGATAAATAATAAGAAGCCCTGGCTGATCTCCATTGTCCTGTGATGGGCAGTGCGGAGTCATATACATCAGAATGGGATTAGTCTCTGTAGTGGGTAAAAGGAGAACTTTCTCTAGGCTATAAATTGACTCATCTCTTCCCGGGAAAGCTGGGTGATAACCAGTATGGCCGCCAGTGCGGCGCCTGCATTTACTTCCAGGTCTTTTTCCAAGTTTAAACAGATCTGAGTTTATAAACTTGTGTCAGTCTTCACTCTGACCCTAGTTCTGAACCAGGAGGCTCAGGATGAGCAGGTTTGATCCTAAAATTTAGAATACCCGTGCATTATTATATCGGTGGAGCAGGGGTTCAGACGACGCTGGAGGGGGTGACAGCTTCACTTCGGGATCAGCTGATGGAGCACAGCGCGTTCCGTCTATTTCAGACTTGTCAGGTGCGGCAATTATCTCCGCACTATGAATAGATCTGCCCCCAAGCGTCATTAACCCCCGACTGTCTGCAAACATATGGAGTCAAGCTCCGGGAACTAACCCCATCATCTCGCTGAGGATTCGTTACAATGTATCTGCCTATGCTAGATCTAATTGTAACAACCCCTCAGCTGTATGATGAGTCAACAAAAATGTTCCCATTTACTGACAGCAAGCAGAGATATTGAGTGAAGTAAAAGCCATTGCACTATGAAGGTTTATTTCTCTAACACTGCAGATATGCCCACTAACGTAAGACATTGTGGTAGTAGGACTCCCAGCAGTTCCCGGTTGCCGTATGCTGGGAGTTGTAGTGTCACAGACCTGTGTTATAGATGACATATAATACAAGCACCAGCTGACAGGAGGGACAATGGAGAAGATGAATGAGTGAATGATGCCCCTCGTGTCTGGGAGAGGGGAGGACACCAGATGTGCAGGAATCTCAGCCCGGCTGCATCACAATGGGGGCGCTGCAGTGTATGCAGATGCCAGCAAGATCTCTGCTGCCTAATGTGAATAGTGACATAGCTGACCTTCCATCACATACACTTATAACCCTACAACAGCACAGATCCTGCTGAAAGATTACAAGTACAGCAGAATATTTGGGTGCCAGTGTAGGGATAAACCCGATTAACTCCTTCTTAGCTGGTGTAAGGTGTTATGCATTTCCCTTTTTTCCTTGTGAAGTCACAATATAGAAAGTGGTGGAGTCTATAGGACATGTGCATCTACTTCTGCAGCGCCACCTAGTAGTTATATAGTGAATTACAAGTGAGGCCTACAGTGCGGCAAGTGACTTGTGTAGCATCACCACCTAGTGGCCAATCCCTATATTACACCTTACCTTGTAACAGTCTCTAGACCTGGTGTTGGTCTCATGATCAGAGCTGCACCCATTTTTCACAGTAACAAAAGTGTTTATTATCTTACACCTGTCCATAGTATGGAGGACACATTGTGTCCCCTTATTACAGGCCCCTAGGTCCTTCTGCTTCATATTTAGTCAGTTACATCTAGGTGGGCTCTCTTGGGGCAGAGCAGACCACAGTATGGAGGGGGGACTGGATCTCATGTCTATCAGTCTTTTGGAGGGAGATAGAGCTTAACTTGAGTTCTTGGGTAACCTGTACACCCCTCCGGAATAGACCAAGTGCTGGTCGCTGACCTTCTTCTGGAGAAATCCCTGCAGCTCCTGGATATCGATCTCCGTCACCACGGGTCCGGTCATCACAAACATCTTCAGCATGCTGTGTATACGCTCCAGGGGCAGGCTCTCCAGGTTGGTCAGCATCGCCTGGATGTAGGTCCAGAAGAGCTGGAGGGGAGAGAGAAGATGTCAGAACACAAGTATAGGGGTGAAAAGAGGACCCCTGCATTCATCAGGGTCATCCAGCTTTCCCGACAAACTGCAACATCACAACTTATAGGTCACCAAGCTTTCCTAGAGACCTGAAAGGCAAATCCTGGAACTACAATCACAGCTGAGTGATGCCGCTATAGCAGCCATTACACCAACTGGTTTCTTCTGTTCCTGTAATGACAGTCATGCAAATCCCTCTATGTTTATAGAGAACCTCACCCCCTGGACCATGATCCAGGGGTACGGGAGGGAGCCGCACAGAATATTATGACTTATGTGATATCCAGAACCCACCTGAAGTTCCTCCTCCTTCTGATCGGCTTGAGAAGCCATAGCAGAATCTCCTTCTTCATCGCTGTCTATGAGGACAACCTTCTCCGCGTGATCCTTCTGCTCCTCCTCTATGACAGTGAAGGTCCCGGATGGATCCTCTCGGAGGATGCCTTGCTGGAGCCAGAGGGTCATCTTCCTCCGGAGAGAGGTGACCGGGACCTTCAGCACCCCGCTGAGCTCTTCTAAGGTCCAAGTACCTATGAAGGACAACAAGCCATCATTACACTTTTAGAGTGCAAAACTACCACTCCCAGCATGCTCAGCACAACTTCAGCAAACTGTGGGGGTGATCAGTCAGGATTGTTAATCAATCTAAGGTGGCAACACTACTGCTCCGATACCCACAGAGGAGTCTGGGGAACAGTGGCTGGGCAGGCCTTGTATATAGGCTAAGCGGAGCCCCCCATCTATGTGAAGGAGACAAATCGCAACCCACCCCCCAGCCCAGGGGGCACTTACTTTTATTCTGGAAGTTTAAGATGATTGCAGCATGTATCGGTGACACGGAGAAGGACAGGGTGCGGTCAGCCAGCTCTAAATCCAGACTCACTAACCCCAGGTGATGCTTCCAGTTCAGTGTGCGCATAGCCTGAGAGCATCAGAAGGAGGGTGATAAGATCTCAGTTTGCTGACAGTGAATAAGTACATAGGCATCATTGGTCACATCTGAATAAACACCAATGACCAAGCCCAGGACCATTTAATGGAGTGAAGTCTCTATAAAACCCATCAGATAACACAGAGCTGACACTTTGGTGCCATGGCCATTAGCAGACGTCAGTGATGACAGGGTTTCCATCAGGGTGTCCACTGTACAGCTCCCACTACAGGGTTAGTAGCAGCATAAAGGGAAGCTGAATACAGCACGTAATTTACAAATTCCACTTTCAGCCTGTAGGTGGCAGCAATCACCTTATAATGCCCTGAATTATTAGCAGGTGATAGTGACACCTGGAGGCTACATTTGGTACTACACCTCACTTCTCCATTAGGTCAGATCTGTACCTTAAGTTTCTCATATCTCCTGGTATACATATCCATCGTTTCTTTGATCTGATCTGGCAATTCTAACTTCTCTTCCTTCAGTGCCGGCCAGAACTCACTAGAGAGAATAACCGCCACCAGGTTAAAGGGCGGCCTCTCCTCCTCCGGGAGCTTTTCCTCTTCGTCTCTGATGTTTGAGTTGATCCTTCTGGAATCGGCCATGTCCTGTAATGGGATGGTTTAGTGGTCAGACAATCTAATCTGTCACATGAATACTCAGTGACTAGTCTCCTCTCCATGGGGGACCCGTACCTTCAGCATGACCTCGCAGTAATGCATCTGAGCCTCTCCGAAGCGCAACTTCAGCAGCTCCACATTACGGATCTCCCTTAAAAAATTAAATGAAGTGTGAATATAATCAGGGAAAAGATCCTAAATCTGTATTCTAGGTACTGGTGCCTTGCTGGGGGACTTGTAGTGTTCATCTACCTGTATACTAGATTCCCATCTCACCTCTCAGAGCTGTAGCTGAACTGGTGGAGGAGTCTGTCAGCAAGTAG
Organism: Engystomops pustulosus; assembly: GCA_019512145.1. NCBI lineage: Eukaryota > Metazoa > Chordata > Amphibia > Anura > Leptodactylidae > Engystomops > Engystomops pustulosus. The sequence goes on along the minus strand of WNYA01002682.1, from coordinate 17,220 downwards.
GGTCCTGTACTCATTAATGAACAGCTCCTTGCTGCCATAAATACTGACCAGGAGGCTGATGATGTCTGAGGAGCGGCGCTTGGAGCCACTTTTACCTGGAGGAGGAGGAGAACATCTCAGCCCATTACTGGGTAAAGTACAGGTAAGGAGCAATCCGGAGATGTACAATGTTATCCCTGGTGCAAGGACTGAGAATGACACCAAAGCACCGCGGTGTCTATATATAATGGGACATATAGACATACAACTGACCCACGTACCAGGATCAGCGTCCACAGGATCCGGCGTCCAGTCCTCAGGCTCCGACACGTCGTCGTCGCTCTCCTGGCCGTTCTCTAGGACCACAGGATCGGCCTTGGACAACTCATTGGCCAAATCTCCTTCCGCATCACCCGTCAGACCAGCGACTATCTGCCGCACCGTGTCCTCCCGCGTCCTGATGAGAATTTTGGAGATTGAATATTACAGGATTTTATAAACAGTCCTAAAGAATATTATTACCTCTAGTGATCGGCCACAGTCTATATACAGAATCCGCCAGCAAGTGTATAACATCCCTGCAGCGTCCCCACAGGGATAACTGTGCAAATACAGCTGCTAGGTTCCACAGAAACGCATATGTGATGGGCCGTGGCACAACCCTGTGCACTTTGGTTCAGTTTCTAAATGGAGTCAAAGCGCCAGCAAGTGATCGCAACCCTTTCGGGTGAATTGTTATCTACTGACAGATTAGCAAAGGGTGCAAGTTATGGCTGCCAGATAAAAAAAATCCAACCTGTTCGGCCCTTGTTCGCACCATAAGTGTCATGTAATGATATTAGCACAAGCAAGCATCAGGCATATCCAGAGGCAAAACTACTGGGGGGGGCGCTGCCAGCAACTGCACAGCCCTGCTCTAGTCTCTCTCTATGGTTAAACATACAAGTATTACTATTTACCTTTAAGGATCTGTTTGGGCGGCATTGCACGAGGAGTGAGACAGAGGAGACGTGTTTGTTTTAAGTGCCTGTGTGTTTTGTCTGAGTTGATTTATGTTCTTTCCTACATTGGGCATATCATTACTCCTATCCTGTATAGATGGGCACAGCACCGTACTACTACTCCTATCCTGTATACATGGGCAGCTCATAACCAAACTGCCCAGAACTCCAGATGCTGCATCCCCCCCCCCTGGAACAACAGACACCTGAGCAAGAGTAAGTAACATATGTATTTTTATGTATGTATTTATGTATATGCATATTATATTATAAATTTATATGTGCATTTATATATACCTGTGTGAGGGCTTATATTTTGCGTAACATATTTTACTTGTCATTTATTATTCCATGTCGTGTACTGGGAAGCTGTAGATTTTAATACTTTTGCTGCTCCAAATCATTTGTCTCCTTTATTCTTTGGTTCGGTCCTATCACAGTGATTTTTGTAGGTTTTATTGTGTTTTAATGCTTTTTCTATAATTAAAACAGTGTACGAAAAAGAAAATAGTTTCGCCATCTTGTGGCGCTAATAACTTTAGTGCACGGAGCTGGGGAGGTGTGAGTTTTTTGCTTAATGAGCCGTTGTTTTCATTGCTACCATTTTTAGGACTGCGTGACCTTTTGATAACTTTTTATTACTCTTTTATGTGATGTAAAATGGTGTAAAAGTGGCGTTTCAGTGTGTATAGGACTGCTGGAATCTGAGCTCAGGCAGTCCTGTGTAAATTGATTCTAAACTAAACCGTCAGTTTTCAGGTTAAATAGCCGTACTGGCACTTTGCGATAAGTCATTAGGTTTTGGGTTGCAGTTTGGGCACTCGGTCTCTAAAAGGTTCGCCATCACTGCCCTATAGTGTTCCTCTCAATACCTGTGACATTCCACAGTCCATTTGTAGAGCTGACTCACCACTAAAACCCTCATGATAACCCAGGGACAGATCCAGGCACCGTGACTGTGGAAATCTTCTTACATGTGTTACACATGGCTTACTAAAAGAAACACAAATTATGCTAATGAGCCAGAAAGGCTCCAGGGGATGTTACCTGAGCCCCTCCTGTTGTAGCTTCACATGTCTCTGCAGCAGAGGGACTGGAGAAGAGGGGAGACAGTGTAGAGAAAGGTTTTGGAACATGGGGTGGGGGTAGCCTTTCTGCAATATGTAAAAGTCTGTTACAGCTACTAGACGGGGGGTGGGGGGAGGGGACTTCCGCCAGGATCCCCTCAGGCTCATTAGGATAATTGTAAAAGTTGATATGAGAAGGAAAGAGGCCATGGATCACAAATAGAAGAAGATTAGCACAGTCCCGGTGCCTGGATCTATGAGTATTATCCCTGGTTTATAAAGATGGATTTTGATTGGAGATTTGTCCGCCTGCTGTGTAACCATGCACCTGAAATCTCCTAAAAGCCTCAGGGCAACATTCTTACCACATTTCCTTAAATGCTTGGGGTCCCAGGGCTCTTAGCTCCTATACTGTGAATAAGGGAGAACTGCCCTTTAAAGAGGTTTTCTAGAATTTACTGACAGTTCTCCAGCCCCACATACACTATTACTGCTACAGGTAACTACTGGTCCATGCGGTCAAAGTGACTGATGAGGCCAGTGAGATTCACTGCTCCGGGGGAGGTATAGGCAGTGCTGGAACATCACATAGGGAATGTTCATTTACATAGTTATAGGGAAAGCCCGGCTCCGCTGCTGATCCTGTATGGTCAGACCATAGAGAGGATCACAGACTGGAGTCAGACATCACTTACCTCCTGGAACTCATTCAGGAATGATCGCTCGTAATCCCCCCGGCATCTCTTCTCCATCCGCTGCTCGATCATCTTGTGCAGGAGGGTGGTGACCGGCTCGGAGCAGATCCTCTCCAGGAGATTCAACCTGTGGCTGCAGATCAGACGAAGCCTCATCAGTCACTGCAATGGCTAGAGAGTCTGGAGAGTAAGGACCTGGACTAGAGAACCTGACAGGCTACTACTTACAAGATGCCATTGAGCTCGTGAAACTCCTCCATGGCGGTCTGACACCAGCACTGCTCTTTACAGGTGTCACAGCCGCCACACTCGTCCCCCTCCTCAGCTTCTCTGTCATCGGAGTTCCTCTCGTTCTCATCCATGCTGCTGTCACAGTCGCTCGTGCTGTCGGCTTTCCTCTTCTTCTGCCTCATGTAGATCTTAAAGGTGCGGGTGTAGAACTGCTGGATCATACTCTGGAAGTTCTTGGAGGTAGAGAAGAAGAGAATGGCTTTAATCATGGTGAACACTTTGTCCCGAAATGTCTGAGAGTCAGAGCCGGGCAGCAGCCCCATATTTGCCCACGTCCCCAGGAGGTCCACACTCTTCAAGTAGGGGTCAAGGCGGGTTATAAGGAGACGGAAGGTGTCCAGCAAAAGAACCATACACTGCTGCTCCTCCACTGCATTCTCCTGCTGGTTTATCCCATTCCAAAACTCCGGTGCAATGTTCCTCTGTAAATCCATCTGCAGAACCTCAGTAAACCATTCTTCTAAGACAGACTGAAGATCATAGTCCAGCAGAACCTCCAAAGCCGCCTTCAGGTCACTTTCCTGATAAGATTCAACAAGACTGGACCTCGGAGCGGCCTGAGAAAGACAACAGGGTGTCAGATTACCTAGAACATTACTGTAATCCTTAATCCACTGACTGCTAGAGGATAACTAATGTCATGTATGTACACAGTGACTGCACCAGCAGCAGAATAGTGACTATAACTCCCATCCGACCCCACACCTGGACTATAACTCCCATCCGATCCCCGCACCTAGATTATAACTCCCGTCCTTCTCTCCCGACCCCCGCACCTGGACCATAACTCCCGTCCTCCTCCTCACCCCAGGACTATAACTCCCGTCATTAACGTGTGACTTCATGTGTTTTACTGTGTGTTTTTAGTTATGTAATTCCAAGTCTCATGTGTTGACCATTTATACCTGATTCCCCACAGCCTGGTGTAGGAAGTTTGACATTTTTCCTTTCTACTCATTGTGGCCTGGAGTGTTAGAAACATAGGTAAGACGGACCGAAACGCGTTACCTGCTCTCTTCCATGGAATTTTTATTGTTTGTCTAAATACATTTTAACTAACCTGATGGTGATGGATTCCTTTCCTATGCTACTATAATACTGCCCCCCATGTACAGGAATATAACTACTATACTACTGTCCCCTATGTACAGGAATATAACTACTATAATACTGCCCCCTATGTACAGGAATATAACTACTATAATACTGCCCCCTATGACAAGAATATACCTACCTATAATACTGCCCCCTATGTACAGGATAAATAACTACTATAAAACTGCCCCTATGTACAAGAATATAACACTACCTATAAACTGTCCCCCTATGTACAGGAATACTAATACTATAAACCTGCCCCTTGTCAGAATAACTTATTGCCCATGTACAGATATAACAAATGCCCTATATACAAACTAAACTTATTAATCACCCTAGCTCAGATACACTACTCTAAAATGCACCTGTCACGATCACTAATATATCTATGAGAAAAACTATCATACGCCTTAGGAACCCTATAATAGATATGCCCCTTGTACAAGAATTATAACTACTATAATACTGCCCCTTGTACAAGTCTTCAAACTAACCCACTCATATAATACTGCCCCCTATGTACAGGATAAAATAATACAAGACCTATGTCAAGAACTAAACTCCTATAATACTGCCCCCTATGTACAGGAATATAACTACTAGAATATGCCGCCCTATGGTACATGGCAATATAACTACATAATACTGCCCTCCTATGTAGCAAGAGATATAATACTACATAATATACTGCACCCCTTATGTACAAAGCCCACTTATAACTACTAGAATACTGCACCCTAGTACAGAAAATACTAATAGCCCGTAAATAAACTATAATACTGCCCCCTATGTTACAAGATATAACTACTATAACTGCCCCCTATGTACAGAATATAACTACTATAATTACTGCCCCTATGTAAGAATATAACTACTATAATACTGCCCCCTAGGTACAGGAATATAACTACTATAATACTGCTCCCTATGTACTGGAACTATACATACTATAATACTGCCCCCTACGTACAAGAATATAACTAATAATACTGCTCCTATTGTACAGGAATATAACTACTTAATACTGCCCCGATACGTAACAAGAATATAACGTACATAATAATGCCCCCTATGTACCAGGAATATTAAATACATATACTGCTCCTATGTCTACAGGAATGTAACGACTATCAGAGGTTGCAAATAACGCCTCTACACAGCCCTCTGACTTTTTTGATTTTGCTCTCAGCCCATTCAGATTTCAAGAGATATTTCATTATAGGATGTTTTATTTAGTGTTCCCTTTATTTTTTTTGAGCAGTGTATAGTCTTGCCCTTGCACAAGGGTACCCAAATTAAAAGGGGAATACCCATAAACCAAGCTGATGACATAACAATATATGCACCATTCTATTGCTCAATAATCTATAATGGAGGGGAGGGTGTAAAACAAAAAACTTTATTACAGGATGTGTGTGTGTCTTTTGTGTTACCTACAACTTTCTGGATAAGTGGGGACACGGGTTAATATGTTAGCCACATTAGGTGAAGAAGATAAATGTTCATTACTCAGTATATGACAAGTGTGCACTCTGTTTTGGGAATAATAGAGGGTTAATAATGTGAAACTTTAGCTACAGTAAAGTCAATATTACATTATGTTAGGGGTGAGCGCCTCTGTGCACCTCCTCCAGTTTCTCACTTCTAGCTGAAAGGGAAGTAGACTTTAGAGGAATATAACTTTGGATTCCTGGCACTGAGAATAGTCAGGCAATCTCTCCTTTCATATAAATATGAACTGTTAGTCAGGAAATATTTTTATTAATAAATGTACTTGCAATTGTCTTTTCAAAGTTTATACCACTGGATCTCTGGCCGAAACATGAGACTAGGTGCCAGGGATCCAAAGTTACAGCTTTTAGAATCCAGGAGGTATCTCATACATCTTTGGCCATGGAGAGTGCCTGCCATCCTGTGAGGTCGTATTAGATACCATAAGGCAACACATAAAATACCCGCCCTAGGTGTGACGGCACAGTCTTGTTTACTCGGCCTGCTGTGATTCCGTCATCCCTGCCCAGTGATCATCAGCGAGGCGCGCCCTATGCACACCGTGTCTTGTACTTCAATAGAGGGCTGCATTCAGTCTCCGGAGCTGCGCTCAGACACAAAGTCTTATCAATATCCCAATCATCAGAACAGCGACCGAGGAGATGAGAGCCAGGGACCTGCGCAGGACAAGCTGCTTCCTGGAGAGGGGGGTAACCTCGATCAGTTTGGACTCTAGGGGGTCCTCTGGTTCCTGGTCACTTTCTGTGTCTGTGGTGGTCAATGGTGTAGACTCCTCTGTGACCTCTGCAAAAAAGAAAAGAGATGGGAAAAATAATTGTGACACTTGGAAAAACGTAGGATTTGTTGCCCCCTGGGAGTTAGTTACCGGTGAGGGCGGCTCCCTGGTAAATGGCCGCCTTGTTGTGTAAGTCCCGTGTCCTGCGGAGACCCTTGCTTCACCTCGCCTGTGCCTGGAAGAAGAATAAGGGGGACATCATAGCGCACACCATCACCACCCCTCAGAGGTCGTGGGCACCCACTGCTGCGACGCTTTCCCAGTCTATCCGGAAGACAGATTAGGAAAGTGAGACCTGCGCAGAGCGCAGAGGAGGATCCCCAGCCAGAACCCTGAGACAGAACAAGGTTATCTGCAGGACGCCATGACATCACTGCCAGCCATACTGACAGCTCAGCCCTGCTCAATATACAACATAGATGCTCCAGTCACATCCAAAGCTGCATCCAAAATGCACAATGTAGGTAGATTTGTCCTTCCACTGCTGTGTTAGTTCTCTGCATTGCGCTGTTGTACTCCCTCTAAAGGCTGTACTAGGCTTTTTACTACCACCTTTGTGTGAAGTAGAAGGGAGGGGTTACAGAGCAGCTCAGTGCAGTGAGGGAGGAGCACAGCAGTGTGAGGACAACCCCCAGCTACAATCAGATGATTGAACGGACATGGATGAAAAAAGTCACATTGTTTATTAGGCGCATCACTGTCTGCAATGGTTGTATATTCTAAGTATAAGTCATCAATATGACAGTCTCATCAAACTCCCCTTTAAGTTCTAAAAGGCAGGCACACGTGGGAGGATTGGGATTAGAAACAAATACCTATTAGCCCGATTTTAACCACAAACATCAGGGAGATTCCCACTGGTAGACCAATGACATAGTAGCCAACAGCATGAAATATGGCGCCAATCTTCTGCTTTCCTGTACCACGCAGAACACCACCGCATGTGATCTACAACAGAGCGAAACGTGACAGGAAGTGTTGTCATAGGAACTAATGAGCTTTCACATCAAATAATTAGATTTGCTGTAGTCAATATAATTCTTACCATACATCCATCAAAGAGATGGCACCCAGCGTATACAGGAAGAACATAGCTGACCAGCTTCACTATACCCCTGCACAACACAGAAACTCATCACTACATAATATCTACACTGCAACCCTACTACATGCAAAATGTACTAATCCCAGTCACACCATGTATTATATCCAGAGCTGCACTCATATTCTGCTGCTGGTTGCAGTCACTGTGTACATACATGACCATTACTTATCCTGTACTGATCCCTGAGTTCACATCCTGTATTATACCCAGAGCTGACACTCACTATTCTGCTGCTGGTGCAGTCACTGTGTACATACATGACATTACTTATCATTACTGACTGAGTACATCCTTGTATTATACCCAGAGCTGCACTCACTATTCTGCTGCTGGTGCAGTCACTGGGTACATACATGACCTTACTTCCTGTATCTGATCCTGAGCTTAACATCCTGTATATACCCGAGCGCGCACATTTGGGGCTGGTGCAGTCACTGTGTGTACATACCATGGACATGACTCTACCTGTACGATCCTGAGTATACGATTTGTATTATACTCCAGAAGCTTGCACCATATTCTGGGGCTGGTGCAGTCACTGTTGTACATACATTACATTACTTATCCTTGTACAGATCCTGAGTTCATCTGTATTTACCCAAGAGGCTGCACTCACTATTCTGGGGATGGTGCAGTCACTGTGTACAATACATGACATACTTATCCTTGTAATGATCATGAGTTAATCTTTTATTTGTTTATTATTACTCCAGGGAGCTGCCACTCACATTCTGCTGCTGGTGCAGTCACTGTGTACATACATGACATTACTTATCCTGAGCCATTAATGCACATAACGTGGCTACACATTTAAAGGGGCAGGGCTCCACTCACTCATCTGATGTGAATACATAGCCGATCACATTCTTCAGGCTGACCAGCAGGATAGAAGACACCAGGGCACAGGTTTCTGTAGAAATAACAGCAGCAGATAGTTATTGTTGTGCACCACAGCAGCACCTATTACAACATCTCCAAACTCCTGGTCTATTCTCGACTGACCCGCTATCTCTCAACTCCCTCCTTGACCCCCTAGAATCTGGTTTCTGAACTTCAGACTGAACTTCTTGTCTTAACACCATCTACTAATTGACCTGATCTCTACTTTCCTATGTGTGGTTTCACCCGCTGTCTTGGGGTTGTATTGGACGCCACCCTCTCGTCTTTAACTAACATACAATCATTTGCGCACTCCTGTTGCTTGCACCTCAAAAATATTTCAAGAGTCCGTTCTTCCCTGACCATGGAAAACTGATTGGTTTCCATGGGCCACTAGAATAGTTTTACTTCTGACACTTCTGATAACTCTCCCAACTCTAATTGTCGCCCTGATTCAATCTCGTTTCGACTACTGTAACTCCCTACTAAATTCCCTACTCGGTCTTCCACTCACTAAAATTCTCTACAATCTATTCTTAATGTAGCCAGAATGGTCTATCAATCCCAACGCTACACGGATGCCTCCACTCTGTGTCAGTCACTGCACAGCCCACCACCTCCTGTGTTCAATTTAAAGGAATCACCCTCATCCACAAAGCTCTGCATAGTGCTGCCCCTCCCTACCTCTCTGCCCTCGTCTGTCACCCAGTCTGTGCTCTGTGATCTTCCATTCATCTAAGATTACTTTCCTCCTTAATTCAAACCTCTTGCTCATGTCTCCAGGACTTCTCCCGTGCTGCACCTATTCTCTGGAATGCCCTAACCCTGACTATCAAATGTGCCCTGAAAACCCATCTTTTCAAGCTTATTATATTCCATAAATGCAGGTAGCTTTCAATTTCCTTTTTCTATTCCTCCATTGATACCTCCTCCCGTCTATGTAATCCCTTATAACTTGATACCTTTAACCCCTTTAGGACGCAGCCTGTTTTGTTACGTTACGTTAAGCCATTTGTTAAAAAATATCTGACTGTCTTTTCCTGTTGTGATAACACTTTAACTTACGGTATCTAAGTGATTTTGGGAGTGTTTTTTTCATGGCACATTGTAGTTTACTGATAGCGGTCACTGATAGGTGATGTTTTTTGGGGGTAAAAAAAAAAAACTATAACTTGCTAAATAATTTACAAAGTTTAAAACTTAATGGGGGTCATTTACTAAGGGCCCAATTCGCGTTTTCCCAACGTGTTACCAGAATATTTCCAATGTGCACCGATTTCCCCTGAATTGCCTCAGGTTTTTGGCGCATCGGCGCTGGCATGCACGCGACGGAAATCAGGGGGCGTGGCCAAACGAAAACCCGACGGATTCGGAGAAACCACCACATTTAAAAAAAAAAAAATAAAAACTGTTGCGGGATTCGCGCTTACCTTCACCAGAAATAGGATCGTGAACTCCGGCGGGCCTCGGCGGACTTCAGCGCAGCAGCGACACCTGGTGGACGTCAGAGGAACTACCTTAGTGAATCCCGGCCGGACCCGAATCCACAGCAGAGAACGCGCCGCTGGATCGCGAATGGATCGGGTAAGTAAATCTGCCCCAATATTTTTTTGGGACAAAATGTTTTCTGTAAACTTTTGCCATTTTTCTTCTTTTTCTCTCCATCGTTTTTTTTTTTTTTTTTTACAGACATTAGAATGTTTTTAGTTGTGGTATCAAGTTCAAAAGTTAAAAAAAAGCTTTATTTTTAGTGACCAATTTAGTTTGGAAGTCCCTTATAGAGGCTTATGTACTATGAACCCCTACAAGAAACTTCTCCGCAGGTATCTTCATGTATCTTCATGACAGGTTCCCTTTAAAGCATGGCTGGACCCTTCCTCTTCATAGACTGTAAGCTCTATCATATTACTCTGTAGTGTTGTGTATATATATGATCTGTATATGGCGCTAAAAATTTATATTTCAGTGTGGTTACCTGTCATCAATAAGGCGACAACCATTGACTTTTTGGCTTGTATGATATCTCCAGCCCCCAGGGCGTGACCCACCCGGACGCTGGCAGCAATACTGAACCCCAATGGCACCTGCAGAGCGGAAACAGTGCGGCATTATCATACCAGGGCAAGCAATGACCTGCTGGGGTCACAGTTCACAAGGTCAAGGGGTCCCCAGCTCTCACCAAGAAGACAATAGTCATCATCTGGTAAATAATCGTCTGCGCCCCGAGATCTTCCGCACCGAGGATTCCTGCAGAAACATAAATGTATTATAACGTTGCACTAGTGGAGTCTAGAATTCCTCCACGGATGCAAGAAACCAAAGAATAGTGGAAGCTTTGGATGTGAATAGAGCAGAAAACATTATGGGAGACAGGGTCCCTAGGTTTGTTCTTAAAGAGAACCCGTCATGCAAAATAACCCCCCTAAACTAAATATATTTTCATAAACTGCCATTAGAGAGCATTGCCTCTATCCCTTCATTGTCCCTCTACATGCCTGTAAACCTAAGCAATAAGGTCCTAAAGCTGTATGCAAATGACCTGTGAAATGTCCAATGAAGCATTAGCATATTCAAGCTGTCCACTCTATTCATGAGTGGGAGGCACAGCCACACCCCCAGTGCTTGACTGACAGCCTGTATAATGATGTGAGGCTGTATAATAATGTGCTTCCTGGTGCTGGTGGCCACACCCCCAGTGCAATGAATGACAGCCTGTATTAATGGGGTGAGGTGCTGGTTAATGATGTGGCTTCTGTGGTGGTGGCCACACCCCCAGTGCATGACTGACAGCTTTATAATGTGGTGAGGCTGTGTAATGATGTGCTTCTGGGTGTGGTGGACCACACGGCCCCTGCAGCCTATGTGTGTGTGTGTATAGGAGAGATACAGCAGCTCCAGGCAGCCAGTTATAGCAGAACATGTCAGATTCATGTGTAGCTGTGTCTGTGTCTCTCACCGTATATTAGGAGATGCAGCAGTCAGCAGAGCAGCACACACTAGCATGCTTTAATATACATTACACCACAGACATGAGCAGGGGGAGGAGAGGGGAGGGGTTACAGGAGTGACAATCACTGCCTCTGAACATGTGACCCACTCATTTACATGATAAAGAATAGATGATTTTACAATGAATAATGCATGAAATAACTCCGTATATTCGGCGCGTATTAGACGACCTGGTGTATAGACACCCCCCCCTACTTTCTGTTTAAAATATGAGTTAAGATATATTGCCGTATAAGACTACCCCTTTTCCAACGCATACAAAACACCGGTTAAAAATATAAAAAAAACAGATTTGAATTTAACATGGTCCTTTTTTTAAATGTAATTCTTATGACATGCAGGTATATAGCAGGAAAACGTCGCTCATAAACTAAGGCATACCACACACAACATTACCATTAACAGACACAGCCCCCTGAGGTATGACACAGCACAGCCCCCAGTAGTATACAGCACAACCCCCAGTAGGATACAGCACAGCCCCCAGTAGTATACAGCACTGCCCCCAGTAGTATACAGCACGCCCCCACTAGTATTACAGAACACAACCCCCAGTAGTATACAGCACAGCCCCCAGTCAGTATAAAGCACACAACCCCGTAGTATACAGCACACCCCCCGAGTATACAGCACAGCCCCCAGTAGTATACAGCACAACCCCACGTAGTATACAGACACAGCAAGCCCCCAGTAGTATACAGCACGCCCCCAGTTATACAGCAAAGCCCCCAGTAGTATACAGCACTGCCCCCAGTAGTATACAGCACTGCCCCCAGTAGTATACAGCACTGCCCCCAGTAGTATACAGCACAGCCCCCAGTAGTATACAGCACTGCCCCCAGTAGTATACAGCACAGCCCCCAGTAGTATACAGCACTGCCCCCAGTAGTATACAGCCCAGCATTAAAAAAAAAAAATAAACATATACTCACCCCGATGCTCCCCCGATGTCCGCGCCGTCTTCTTTCTTCTGCCGGGCGCCGCCATTGATCTTCCCCGGCAGGCGCCTAGTATGACGCGCCGCTGCTGACGTCATACTAGGCGCCGACCCGGGAAAGACATGGCGGCGCCCAGCAGAAGAAAGAAGACGGCGCGGAAGACTGAAGACAGCACAGCGCGGACATCGGGGCCAAAGGAGGGTGAGTATTTTCCCCCCCAATGTCTTTTTGAGGCTGCCGGCAGCTTTTTGAGGCTGCCGGCAGCCATCGCTGTGCAAAGACGACCCCAGAGAAGACAGAAGATTTTTCTGTCTTCAAAAGTCGTCTTATACGCCGGTATATACGGGTAGATAAAGGCTGGGATGGGATCCTTGTGAGCTGCTCCAACAGGTAGTAGTGACAGGACAAGTGACACAGACCTGATGACAGGTGTCCTTTAAGTTGAATTTGTATGCAAGGCGAAACTGTATATTTTATCATTGTAGTTCTAGCCCTTTTTTTTTTTTGCCCCAGTGACAATTGGAGTTTCAAAATTATTTGCTGTAATGGGACCAAAGATTATCAATAAATCTTCATTACAGACACCTTACAGCTGATCATTGCAGTCTGGGACTATAGTAACATCCAGAGAGGTCACCAGAGGTCACAGGGGGCAGAGAGGTCCGTCTTTAACTAGGGGTAGTATGTAAGTCGGGTGTCCTTAAGTAGGGGACCAACTGTATTTTAAGTCTGGAAATCCGTGTCTTTTGAGACTTTTGTTTAAAAATTAGCACAGAAGTCGCAAATGTCCCTTCTGAACTAATGCTTACGCCTTCTCTGGAGTTTTTTTGCACCAAAAATTGAAAATTTTGTCTGATGTCCATATCTGGATTTTTCATATGAATCAGACACAACAGTGTTAAAACTTTTAAAATTGCAAAAAATGACTCTTATGACTCAATTAAAGGTATCTGTCTGCAGGTGTGACCATACAGACTGCAGACAGTGTTAGGTGTTGTCCATGGAGAGATGCTGAATCAGGCCGCTGTAGGGTTACACCTGCTGACATGTTCCCTTTACTGGTGAAGATAAGAAGACGGGACCCACAGATTCTTTACTCACCTGACAATATGATTCCGATTTCAAACACCCACCACTCCATGAGCATGCTGGGAATAGCGAGACGGATGAACGATCCCCAGTCCTCGAAACAGGCAATGGACCATCCTGGGGGGAGCGGCAGGGAGACTTCTCTCATTATGCTTATTATTTACATCAATATTCTTTTACTATTCCTTCTTCTCCACTGTCAGTGAATACAGGATAGATGAGTTTTTAAAGAGCATCTACCCACAGGGTGAAGGACTGTATGCAAATGAGCCTGAGGGGCTCCAGGCTTCATAGTTGTTAATGGAGCCTGGAGCCCCTCAAACTCATTTGCATACAGGGGCAGATTTACTTACCCGGTCCATTCGCCATCCAGCGGCGGGTTCTCCGTCGAGGATTCGGGTCTTCCGGTGATGCACTAAGGTAGTTCCCCTCATGTCCACCAGGTGCCGCTGCTGCGCTGAAGTCCGTCGGAGTTCACTGGAGTTCACCATCCGTTGCTGGGTGCAGGTAAGTGCGTGTCGAGCGACACATTTTTTATAAAAAATAAATGGTTTTTCCAATGGCCACGCCCCCGATTTCTGTCTCGTGCATGTTGGTGCCGATGAGTCACAATTCGATCGCGTGCGCCAAAAATCCGGGGCAATTCGGTGCACAACGGTCATTTTCGGCAAACACGACGACAAACAGTGATTCGGGCCCTCAGTAAATGACCCCCACAGTCTTTTACCCTGGTGGCAGTTGTCCTTTAACAACTGTGTCTAGTCTAGACAATGGGGTTCATTTACTAAGGGCCCGAATCGCGTTTTTCCATTGGGTTGGCCGAAATTGCCCCCAGGTTTTTGGCGCACGCGATCGGATCGGTGCCGGCATGCATGCAACGGAAATGGGGGGTGTGGCCATCGGGAAAAAAATGTGCCGATTGCCACGCACTTACGTGCACCCGGCCCGGCTTGGTGAACTTCAGTGAATTCCGTCGGACTTCAGCGCAGCAGCGACACCTGGTGGACATCGGGCGCACAACCTTAGTGAATCGCCGGAAGACCCGAATCCTCCACAGAGAACGCGCCGCTGGATCGCGACAGGACCGGGTAAGTAAATCTGCCCCAATGTTCTACCCTTGCAATATTTTGGAATTAGATACATTGTAACAATCTATTAGGAATCGGGACAGATCGGGACTATTAGTGAATCAAACTCCCAGGAAGAATTTTTAATAGATGCAATTGTAGCAAAGCATCAGTGGTGGGATGTTTAAGGTCTGTGGATATTTTCGGAAAAAGTTATGTAGACAATTCATTTTTTTTTCCACACGGAAATTGTTGTTCATTGCGAAAAATGATATGATCATGTTACTTTTCTTGTGCGTCCTTTCAGATTTTTGGGTGCGTTTTTTTTACATTAAAGTTTACATTGGAATCTGCAACAAATCAACGTTAAACCCACACTATCATACTTGATGTGGATCTTTTGCTTGAAATGTCATTGGGGGTCATTTACTAAGGGCCCGATTCGCGTTTTCCCGACATGTTACCCGAATATTTCCGATTTGCGCCGATTTCCCCTGAATTGCCCCGGGATTTTGGCGCACGCGATCGGATTGTGGCGCACCGGCCTGGCAAAACGGGGGGGCGTGGCCGAACGAAAACCCGACGGATTCAGAAAAACCGCCACATTTAAAAAAAAAATGTGTCGCGGAGCTTGCACTTACCTTCACTTAGCCCGGCTCGGTGAACTCCAGTGCGTTCCGATGCTCTTCAGCGCAGCAGCGATACCTGGTGGACGGCGGAGGAACTGCCTTAATAAATCCCGGCCGGATCTGAATCCAGCACAGAGAACGCGCTACTGGATCGCGAATGGACCGGGTACGTAAATCTGCCCCATTGAGTAAAAAAAAACAAGTGGAAAATCCACATAAAAATGCACAAAATCAGCATTAAAATCCGTATGGAAAAAACCACATAAAAGTGCATATTGGATGCAGATTTTATTGCAGATTTTCCTCATAACAATCCGCAACGTGTGCAGATAGCCCCATATAAAACTGTGTGGACTTGTGGAGCTCCGCAACCCACCGCTACTACAAGTGTGAACAGCACACAAAATCGTAAACGGGCAGCCTACCGTTACGAGCCGGAGGTCCGGTGAGCGCCTGTGTAGCCTAGAAACATCGCCCCCTAAAGGTCATCCTCTGACTAACTCAAATGGTTAACATGGAAGGAAAATAAAAGCATAAATGCCGTACTATATCATATAGATTGTGAGCTCTGCTGGTTACTACCTGCCCATGTATCCACGTAGAGCTTCTTCCACACAATGTATAAGAAGAGCAGGACCGCCTGGACGTACTGAGAGAGGGTATTGGCCCAGGCCGAGCCCCTGGGGAAGAAAAAGAAGGTTTTAAAGGGATTGTCCCCAAAGACAAACTTTGATTCAGGACCAGACCCAGCTTTCCCAGACTCCTGATCGCCCCATATAGAAACCAAAAAAAAAGGATATCTAAGCAAATATGGCATTCAGGATTGTAGGATCATGTGACAACCTCGTGGAGGCTTTTATGAAGACCATATTGGTTGTCACCCAACTTTTCCATATTCAGTACAGTAGAAGTTGGAAAACCTTTTAAACCACCCAGCTTTCCCAGAATCAGATAATTAACTAGAGGGAGCGGAGTTCGTGGCTGGCACCTCTCTATGTTACTCACATCACCCCCAGGCCCAGGATGTACAGGAAGATGTAGTTGATTAATGCATTGAAGAGGTTTGCAGTGAATCCAGTTAAGACTTGAGGAAATATAATTCCCTGTAAGAAGAGACAAGATTATTGCCAGATGGTAAGGAAGGTTCTGCCCAAATAGAGCATCGGGAGTGACTAGAGCACAAGACATCGGGCAGATTTATCAAAACTAGTGCAAAAGGAAGAGGAGAGCAGATACCCAAAGCAACCAATCAGATTCCAGCTCAAATTTTATAGAGGCGCTTTCAGAAATGGCAGCAGTGATACGATTGGTTGTATAGGGTACTCTCCATAAGTCTGCCCTGATCTGAACCACAGGATAATGTACAGTACCTGGTACCAGAGGAGAGACACAGGAAACAGTACCTGGTACCAGAGGAGAGACACAGGAAACATTACCTGGTACCAGAGGAAAGACACAGGAAACATTACCTGGTACCAGAGGAAAGACATGGGAAATAGTACCTGGTACCAGAGGAGAGACACAGGAAACAGTACCTGGTAACAGAGGAGAGACACAGGAAACAGTACCTGGTACCAGAGGAGAGACACAGGAAACATTACCTGGTACCAGAGGAGAGACATGGGAAATAGTACCTGGTACCAGAGGAGAGACACGGGAAACAGTACCTGGTACCAGAGGAGGGACACAGGAAACAGTACCTGGTACCAGAGGAGAGACACAGGAAACAGTACCAGGTACCAGAGGAGAGACACAGGAAAAAGTACCTGGTACCAGAGGAGAGACACAGGAAACAGTACCCGGTACCAGAGGAGAGACACAGGAAATAATACCCGATACCAGAGGAGAGACACAGGAAACAGTACCTGGTACCAGAGGAGGGACACAGGAAATAGTACCCAATACCAGAGGAGGGACACAGGAAACAGTACCAGAGGAGGGACACAGGAAACAGTACCTGGTACCAGAGGAGAGACACAGGAAACAGTACCTGGTACCAGAGGAGAGACACAGGAAATAATACCCGATACCAGAGGAGAGACACAGGAAACAGTACCAGAGGAGGGACACAGGAAACAGTACCTGG
>WNYA01002681.1:0-31081 GCA_019512145.1 Engystomops pustulosus | reverse complement strand
GGACCCTGACCTCTCCTTATACACAGACATCAGGACACTGACCTCTCCTTATACACAGACATCAGGACCCTGACCTCTCCTAATACACAGACATCAGGACCCTGACCTCTCCTTATACACAGACATCAGGACACTGGTCTCTCCTTATACACAGACATCAGGACACTGACCTCTCCTTATACACAGACATCAGGACCCTGACCTCTCTGTATACACAGTCACCCCCCCCCCTCGGGTCGCCCTAGTGTAGCACCCACCTTGTTGGCAGGGCCTGGTATGTGCCAGGCTGAGGACCACCCTCCTATACACAGTCACCCCCCCCCCTCGGGTCGCCCTAGTGTAGCACCCACCTTGTTGGCAGGGCCCGGTATGTGCCAGGCTGAGGACCACCCTCCTATACACAGTCACCCCCCCTCGGGTCGCCCTTGTGTAGCACCCACCTTGTTGGCAGGGCCCGGTATGTGCCAGGCTGAGGACCACCCTCCGTCGTGTCCTCGCAGCTTCCTGGAGGCGGCAGATGTTCTTGTAGGTCCTGCGGTCGGTGGCGCACACGCTCTCCTGGGTGGGGCAGACACATTGGGGTTCCTGGCTGTGCCCCCCCATGACCTGGCACTGCAGCTCCTCTCCACACGTGCCATAGTGGTGCCTCTGCCACGGCAGGTCACACAGCTGCCCCTCCACGTTGGCACACTCCCAGCAGCAGCCACAGTGGTCCTTCACCCTTCCAGCCGGGCAGCGGTGGGGCAGCGGGGGGCAGCGATAGTCCTCACACTCCGGGCAGTTCTCTTTCACTTCTACTTCATTCGACCAACCTCTATGGGGCAAAATCCGAAGTAAAACCGGGACAGGGCAGAAGAGGAGCGAAGACGCCAGGAGCAGGATCTGAGGAGGGTTCATGGTGCCTCGGAGATATGAGAGGGGTCTGCTCATCTGCAGGGGCTTTATAGAGTCCAGGGGTGGTACCTGGCCCTTCCCTGCCCCCTCAGGCTGGACACCTGTGAACGGCTCATTAGCACATGATTTATGGTGGAGGAGGGACACAATCAATACTGAAGAAGGGGCACTTGTCTACTCCGGACATGTCTGAACGAAAGGCTGAGGAGCACATATGGGATGGAGCCATACGATGTGTCCTCTGGTACTGACCATGTCAACCAAAAGGATTCTTACTGTAAACAAAATTCAAGGATCTATTTTGTGACCTTCCAGGGTATGACCAGATCCATCATCCATACTATGACCCTCCAGGCCATAACAACATCCAGGGTCCATACCTTGACCACCCAGCTTATAACCAGACCTAGGATCCATACTTTGTTTCTCTAGAACATGACCAGGCCCAGGATCCATACATTGACCCTCCAGGTTATGACCAGCATACCTGGGGTCAGGTTCGAGGTTATTACCTGACCTAGGATCCACACTATGATTCTCCAGATCATGACCAGATCAAGGATTCTTAATGTGACACTTCAGGTCATAACAAGACCAAAGATCTATACTGTGACTTACCAGGATATGATCACAAGAACCAGACCTGATATCCATGGAGTGGAAACCCCCACCAAGGCCCAACCCTGCTGTCACCCATCATGCAAAAGGAGGATGATGGTGGGAAGGTGACCACTTCTAGCATAGGAATGGAGGATGGAGGGTGTTTTTGATGGTGGGAAAGGTGACACCTTCTAGCATGGAATGGAGGTTCACATCGGTGGAGAGGTGATCCTTTAGCAATAGAATGGAGGGTGGGTGTTTTTTTTGAGGTGGGAAGGGTGGACCACTTCTAGCATAGGAATGGAGGGTTTTTTCTTTTTTTTGATGGTGGGCGGCGGGTGGTGACCAATTCTAGCAATAGGAGAATGGAGGCGGTGTTTTGATGGTGGGAAACGGTTGACCACTTCTAGCATAGGAATGGAAGGTTGATGGTGGGAGAGGGTGACAACCTTTAAGGCATAGGAATGGAGGGTGATGGTGGAAAGTGACCACTTGCTAGCATTAGGACGGGGGTTTGGTGATCGTGGGAAGGGACCACTTCTAGCATAGGAATGGGAGGGGTGTGATCGTGGGAAGGGAGTGACCACCTCTTAGCATAGGAATGGAGGGTGATTCGTGGGAAGGTGCCACTTGCTAGCATAGGAATGGTGGTGATGCGTGGGAAAGGGAAGGGTGCCCTCTAGATAGGAATGTGAGATTGATTGTGGGAAGGTTGACACTTATAGCATAGGACTGGAGGGGTTCATGTGGGAAGTTGACCTGCTTGATTTAGCCCATAGGAATGACGGACACTGAAAAGGGACATGTGATTGACTGTTGTGCTAGGCCTGGTTTTGTTGGGTCTCTTACAACTGGAGACATGTGATTGTGCTAGGCCCCCTGGTTGTTTGTTGGGTATTACACTTGAAGACATGTGAGTGCTAGGCCTGGTTGTTGGGTTCTTAAACTGAGACGTGGATTTTTTTTTTTTTTTTTTATTGTGCAGGCCTCCTTGATGTTGGGGTGTATTCCACTGAAGATGTGTTGATGTGCTAGGCCTGGTATTGTTTGGATGAGTATAACCACTGGAGACGTGTGATCATTTGCTAGGCCTGGTTTGTTTGGAAATTTAACAATGGAGACGTTGTGATGTGCTAGGCCTGGTTGTTGGTCTTTAAAATGGAGAAGTGAGTTGTTGTGTGTGATGTGCTAGGCCTGGTTTGTTGGGTCTTACTTCTTTTAAACTGGAGAAGTTTGTGTGTGCTAGGCCTGGTTGTGGGTCTTACAATGGAGACGTGTGATTGTGCTAGGAGCTGGTTTGTTGGGTCTTAACCAATGGAGACGTGTGATGTCTAGGCCTGGTTTGTTGTGGGTCTACAAGGCGACTTGTGATTGTCAGGCTGGTTGTTGGGGTCTTACACTGGACGACGTGGGTTGATTTGTGCTAGGCTGTGTTGGGTCATTAACACTGGAGACGTGTGATGTGCTAGGCCTGGTTGTTTGGGTTACACTGGAGACATGTGATGTGCTAGGGCTGGTTGTTGGGTCTTACACTGGAGACAGTGGTGATGTGCCTTATGGTTGTTGGGTCCTTTCCACTGAAGACATGTGATGTGCTAAGGCTTGGGGGTGGGTCTTACACTGGAGACGTGATATGATAGCTCTGGTGTTGTGTCTTACACTGGAGAACGTGTGTGTGATTCTTTTTGTTTATGTGCTAGGCTGTTGTGGGGTTTTGGGTCTTCTTACACTGGAGCAGTGTATGTGCTAGACTGGTTTGTGTGGGGTTCTTAACAGAGATCGTGTGATTTCTGTGTAGGCCTGGTTGTTTTGGGTCTACACTGAGACGTAGCATGAGGTGCTTAACTGGTTGTGGGTCTTTACACTGGAGACGTGAGATGTGCTAGGCCTGGTTGTTGGGTCTTCCACTGAGACAGTGTGATGTGCTAGGCCTGGTTGTTGGGTCTTCCACTGATGATGTGTGATGTGCTAGGCCTGGTTGTTGGGTCTTTGGATAAACTGGAAGACGTGTGATTGTGCTAGTGACTGTTGATGGGTTCTCTTTTTTCTTACACGGAGACTGTGTGATGTGCTGGCCTGGTTGTTGGGTACATTACACTGGAGACTTGTGATTTTGTACTAGCTGGTTCTGGTTGGGGTCTTACACTTGGAGACGTGTGATGTGCTAGCGCTGGGTTGTTGGGGTCTTCCACTGGAGACATGTGATGTGCTGTGAACTGGTGTTGGGTCTTTCCACTGAGATCATGTGGATGTGCTAGGCCTGGTTGTTGGGTTTTCTTACACTGGAGACGTGTGATGTGATAGGCCTGGTTGTTGGGTCTTACACTGGAGACGTGTGATGTGCTAGGCCTGGTTGTTGGGTCTTACAACATGGAGACGTGTGATGTGCTAGGCCTGGTTGTTGGGTCTTACACTGGAGAGTGTGATGTGCTAGGCCTGGTTGTGGGTTACACTGGAACATGTGATTGTGCTGGCCTGGTTGTTGGGTCTTAACTGGAGACGGTGTGATGTGCTATGGCTGGTGTTGGTCTTACACTGGAGACGTGTGATGTGCTAGGCCTGGTGTTGGGTGTGGTCTTACACTGGAGAGGGAGGAGTGTTGTGATGTGCCTAATTGGTTGTTGGGTCTTACACGAGATTGAGTGATGTGCTAGGCCTGGTTTGTTTTCTTACACATGGAGACGTGTGAGTGTGCTGGCCTGGTTGTTGGGTCTTACACTGGAGACATGTGATGTGCTAGGCCTGGTTGTGGGTCTTACCCCTGGGACAGTGGATGTGCTAGGGCCTGGTTGTTGGTGTCTTCCATGATGATTGTGTTTGGGAGTGATTAGGCTGGTTGGTTGTTGGGTCTTAAAACACTGGAGACGTGTGAGTGCTAGGCCTGGTTGTTGGGTCTTCCACTGGAGACATGTTGATGATTGATGTGCTAGGCCTGGTTGTTTGGTCTTACACTGGAGACATGTGATGTGCTAGGCCTGGTTGTTGGGTCTTACACTGGAGACGTGTGATGTGCTAGGCCTGGTTGTTGGGTCTTACACTGGAGACGTGTGATGTGCTAGGCCTGGTTGTTGGGTCTTACACTGGAGAACTTTGATGTGCTTAGGCCCGGCGTGTTTTTTGGGTGTCTTATCCTGACGACGGTGGTGTGTGGAGTGCTAGGCCTGCTGGTTGTTTCGTCTTCAGTACACTGAAGAGTGGATGTGCCTAGGCATGTTGTTTGGTCTAAACACTGGAGACTGTGATGCTAGCTTTTTGGACCGGAGACGTTGGTTTAGGTGTTGTGGTCTTACACTGGTAGACGTGTTGATGTCTAAGCCTGGTTGTTGGGTCTTTACACTGGAGACGTGTGTTCGTGTCTAGGCCTGGTTGTTGGGGTCTTACACCTGGAGACGTGTGATTCTGGTAGCCTGGTTGTTGGGCGTCTTACACTGGGACTGTGTGTGCTGGCCTGTTGTTTGATTCTTACACTGGAGACGTGCGGAATGTGCTAGGCCGTGGTTTTTGGAGTAACAACTGGGAGACCGTGTGTGATTTGTGCTAGGCCTGGGTTGGTGCGGGTCTTCGAACACTGGAGAGTATGTAGAATGTGCTTAGAGCTTGGTTGTGGGTTACTTACCATGGAGACGTTTTGAGAGTGCTAGGCCTGTGTGTGTCGGGTCTTAACACTGGAGACGTGTGTGTTGATGTGCTTAGGCCTGGTTGTTGGGTCTTACACTGTAGCCGTGTTGTGGTGTGATTGTGCTAGGCCTGGTTTGTTGGTGTCTTACACTGGGAGGAACGTGTCGATGTTGTGATGGGCCCCTAACCTGGTTTTGGTCTGGATTACCACTGGAGAATTTGTGATTTTGTGTAGGCCTGGTTGTTGGGGTCTTACACGGAGACCGTTGTGTGTTGATGTGGCGGGGCCTGGTTTTAGGGGGGTCTTACACATGGGAGACGTGTGATGTGCCTGTTTGATTACCTGGACTGTGTGTGTCTGGGGTTGTTGTCTTACACTGGAGACGTGGGTGGCTGGGCCTTTGTTGGGTCGTCTGGCGATGGCTGCTTGTGTTGAGGGTTTACAAACTGGAGACGTGTGATGTGGCTAGCCTGGTTTTTGGTTGATCATGGAGAGTCGTGATTGTGCTAGGCCTGGTGTTGGGTCTGTACACTGGAGACGATGTGTGTGTGCTAGGCCTGGGTTGTTTGGTTTCCCTATACAATGGAGACTTGTGATGGTGCTAAGCCTGGTTGTTGGGTCTTGCACTGCGGACGTGTGATTGTGCTAGTGCATGGTTGTTGGGTCTTACACTGGAGACGTGTGATGTGCTAGGCCTGGTTGTGTGTGGGGTCTTAAAACACTGGAGATGGTGATGTGCTTGGCCTGAGTGTGTTGTTTACAACTGGAGACGTTGTGATGTGCTTAGGCCTGGTTGTTTGGACTTACACTGGAGAGACGTGTGAGTGTCTAGGCCTGGTTGTTTGGGATACTTAGGACGTGGTAGTGACGTGTGATGTGCTAGGGCCTGGTGTGGTTTGGTCTTACACTGGAGACTTGTGATGTGCTTATCCTTGGTGATTGGGTCGTAAACCTGAGACTGTGTGATGTGCTAGGCTTGGGTGTCTGGGTCTTTAACGACTGGAGACTGTTTGATTGTGCTAGGACCTGGGGTGGTTTGGGTCTTACACCGGAGACGTTGTTGTGTAGAACGTGTGTTGCCTACAACTGGACCTGGTGTGCTGGTGGTGTGGGTCTTACACTGGGAACGTGTGATTGTGCTGGTATTTGGGTCTTAATCTACGTGTGATGTGCTAGTGCTGGTGTTGGTATTACACTGGAGACGTGTGTGTGAGGCTTTGTGGGGGGGCCACTGATGAGGCTGAGTGTGCTGGGGCCTTACAACGGAGACGATGTGTGTACCTGTGTGGGTTCCTGAGCGTATGGCTCGGCTTTGTTGGGTATTACACTGGAGAACGTTGTGATGTGCTAGGCCTGGTGTTGGGTCTTACACTGGAGACTGTGTTTGTATGTGCTAGGCTGGGTTTTGGGACCTTTACAACTGGAGACGTGCTTGATTGTGCTAGGCCTGTTGTTGGGTTTTGACACTGGTAGACGTGTTGGAGCCTGTTGTGGTAATGGACATTGATGCTAGGCCTGGGTGTTGGTCCTTAACTTCAACGTGGGAGACTTGTGTTGTGCTGTGCTCTTGGTTGTTGGGTATTACAACTGGAACGTGATTGCCTAGTGGTGATTGTGCTAGGCCTGGTGGTTGGGGTCTTACACCTGGAGACATGTGATTGTGCTAAGGCCTGGTTAGTTTGGGTCTACATGGAACGGTGTTGATGTGGTGTGCTAGGCCTGGTTTGTTGGTGGGTCTTACCATCGGGAAGACGTGTGATGTGCTAGCCTGGTTGTTTGGGTCTTACACTGGAAACGTGTGATTGGGCTAGGCCCTGGTGTGGGGGTCTGAAACAACTCGAGTCTTGAACGGTGCGCCTTTGTCTGACATGCTTTAGGACTGCCTGGATACGGCTTAAATATAGACCTCAGTGGAGAGGGGGCCTTGTTGTTTCCTCACATTTCAGGCCATTGTTCTGGGGCTGCTGGGCCTGAACTCTTATTGAGTTTATGGAACCCCTTTGTTCTTTATAGATGTGAAAAAAGTGCAATATAAAAACTGAGCACAATAATAACCCACAAAACACAACGAGCAGGGGGGCCAAATAAACACTCCATGGGGGGGCAAAAGGCCGGGCAGCAGAGACAGCACAAAGGGGGCCCCCGCTCCATAATAAAGGCCATATTTACATTGGGCCGCAACAAGAGGAGAGAGGCATTGCTGGACAGAGGAACATCAATGATGTTGTTTGTTTTTTATAATCCCAGGAGCAGTAGCAGTGTGTTTCAGGGTTATAAGGGTAATAAATTATGCTACAATGGTGGTTGTTTGTGGTAATGAGGACACAGAACAGAAAGAATAAGGGGAGGGGAATGAATAGGTCATTATAGGTCTTATCTGGTTTTTTTTGGTTTAACGAGGGTCCAAACTAATGCACCAGAGCCATTCACAGTTGGTTACCCTCATAACCCTGGGGGCTGCTCCCACCATTGTAACTTGCTCTGGGACACACACTAGTCTCCAGCAGGAAAGGAAACCACATGGGACACTTGAGCATTCCACCAATGATCATCCCTGGGGACCAAGGGTCATCTGAAAGGGATGGGAAAAGTAGCGGGAAGCTGGAAAAATCTGGGGGTCAGATTTTATTTTATAACGTTCATGCAGTAGCATGGTCTCATAGAGTAGAGAAGGTGCTAGAGGTTTGTGTGGATGGGGGGACAGAGGGACTCAGTGTGGAGGAAATCTCGTGGGGGACAACCGGGAATCTGGGAGTGAGATCAGAGGGGGTTCGTCTCTTGAGGCAGGTTTATGTTATATAGAGGGTTTTTCTGGATGGAGGAAATCAGAGGGGTCCAGAGCAGATTATAGAGGTTTTTAGAAGGAGGGGGGATCAGAGGGGTTCTGGAAGACAGAAAAAATCGAGGGGTTATGGAGGAGGATCAGAGGGGGTTTCTGGAACAGCGGATTAGAGGGTTTCTGGGAGTGATTCAGAGGATCTGGAGCAGATCAGGAGGGCTCGGGAGCCAAAAACATAGAGGGGGTTTTTATGGGTTCTTGGAGAGGGGTGATCCGAGGGATCTGGAGCAGACAAAAACAAGAGGGTTCTGAGGAGATCAAGGGCGTTCCGGAGCGGAGAGATATAAAGGTTTCCCTGAAGGAGAAAGATCAGAGGGCTCTGCAAGCAGATAAAGGATATAGTGTGGTTTCTGAGGAGATCAGAGGATCTGGAACAGGGTTATAGAGGGGGTTCTGGAGGAGGATCAGAGGGTTTTTTTCTTCTGGAGGAGATTCAGGGAGAGTCCGTGAGCAGATATAGAGGGTTCTTTCGGATGGGAATCAGAGGGTTCTGGAGAGATATAAGAGGGTTCTGGAAAAATATCAGAGGGGTCCGGAGCAGATATAGAGGGTTCTGAGGAGATCAGAGGGGCTCTGGAGCAGATTTAAGAGGTTTTCTGGAGGAGGTCACAGAGGGTCTGGAACAGGTTTTAATTAGAGGGTTCTGGGGGTGATCAGACGGTTTTGGAGGAGGATTCAGAAGGTCTGGAACAGGTAATTGGTTGTTAAAGAGGGTTTTTCTGGAGGGAGGGAGGGGAGGATCAGAGGGTTTTTCTGGAGGAGGATCAGAGGGGCTGGAGCAGAAATACAGGGTTCTGGAGGAGATCAGCGGGGGGCCGCACAGGATAGCAGATATATAGATGGTTCTGAAGGAGATCAGAGGGGTGTTCTGGAGCAGGATATAGAGGGTTCTTGGAGGAGATCAGAGGGGGGGTTTCCGGAGTAAGAAAGAGTGAGTAAGAATAGAGGGTTCTGGAGGAGATCGAGGGTTCTGGAACAGGTTACAGGAGGGTTCTGGGGTGTCAGGAGGGTTTTTATGGAGGAGATCAGAGGGGTCTTGGAGCAGACAGAAACGAAAAAAAAATAGGGGGTTCTGAAGGAGATATAGGGTTTTTTTCTGGAACAGGTATAGGGGTTCTGGAGGAGAAGACGATCAGAGGTTTTCTGAACAGGTTTTTTTTTTATTTATTTATAGAGGGTTCTGGAGGATATCAGAAGCGGTGTTTCTGAGGAGATCAAAAAAGCGTCTGGAGCAAAATATAGGAGGGTTCCTGGAGGTGAAAGAGGGGATCTGGAGTGACAAAGAAGGGTTCTGGAGGGGGATCATAGGTTCTGGAGGAGATCAAAAGGGTTGTTCTCTGGAGCAAATATAGAGGGGTTCTGGCAGGTTGAACAGAGGGATCTGGAAGCAGACAAAGAGGGTTTTCTGGAGGACGAATAGCGATGGTCCGGAAAGCAGTTATGAGGGTTTTCTGGGGAGATAGGAGGGTTCGGAACAGGTTTTATTTATAGAGGGTCTGGAGGAGGGGATCAGAGGGGTTCTGAGGAGATCGGAGGGGGTCCGGGGAGCAGATTTATAGAGGGATCTGGGGGAGATCCAGATGGGGTTTTCTGGAGCAGATTTTATAGGAGGGGTTCTGGAGGTGTGATCATTAGTGATCTGGAGCAGAAAGAGAGGGTTTGGAGGTGATCAGAGGTTCTGGAGGAGGAATCAGAGGGTCTGGAAAAAGGTTATATATATTTGTTTTTTTTTATATTATAGAGGGTTTGGAGGTGATTTAGAGGGGTTGTTCTGGAGGAGAGCAGAGGGTCTGGAACAGGTAATTTTTTTTTTATTTGTATAGAGGTTTTTGGAGGGAGATCAGAGAATCAGATGGGCGGGAGCAGGAATAGAGGGGTCGGAGGGGGATTTAGAGGGGTCTGGAAGCAGCAGATATAGAGGGTTCTGGGGGAGAGGGAGATCAGAGGGTCTTGAACAGGTTTTTTATAGAGTGGGTTTATGAAGGAGATCAGAGGGGTCTGGAGCAGAATAGAGGTTTTCGGAGAGATCCAGAGGGGGTCCTGGAGGAGATTAGAGGGGGTCTTTCTTAGTCTGAGCCGGATATTAGAGGGGTTTCTGAGGAGGCGGGGATGATCAGAGGGCTCTGGATCAGAATATAGAGGTCCTGGAGGGGTAGATTCGAGGATTGGAGCAGGAAATAGAGGTTCTGGAAGAAGAGAAGTCATAGGGTTCTAGAGGAGAGATCAGATTAGGGACTCGAACGACGAGACAAAGTGAGGGAGGGTTCTGGAGAACGGTGGAGTTGCAGAGGAGCTGACTGGGAAGAATGGATATAGAGGGTGGTTTTTCTGGAGGAGAATCAGATGGGTTTGGAAGCAGATCAGAGGGCTCTGGAGCAAAAAATAGAGGGGTTTATCTGGAGGGTGATCAGAGGGGGTTGGAGCCCCAATAAGAGGGTTTTTTTTGTTATGGAGGTTGGGGGGTTGATCAGGGGGCTCTGGAGCATGATTTAATAGAGGGTTTTTTCTGGAAGAGAGTTGCGATCAGAGGGATCTGGAGCAGACCAGAGGGTTCTGGAGAAGAGATATAGGGTTCTGAGACAGAACAAGCGGGGTTTGAGAGCAAGATTTATCGATATAGAGGTTTGGAGGTGAACAGAGGGAATCTGGGAGCAGGACCATAGAGGGGTTTCTGGCGAAAGGATCATAGGCTTCTGGCAGAAAGAAACAGAGGGGTTCTAGGAGCAGAAATAAAAATAGAAACAGAAAAGGAAAGAAAATAGAGGGTTCTGGGAGGTGTGATCAGAGGAGATCTGGAGCAGACAAAGCAAAAGAGGGTGTTTGTTCTGGAGCAGACATAAGACGGGTCTGGAGCGCAGATTCAGATGGGCTTTTTTGTAGCAGGATTTAGAGAGGGTTTCTGGAGTGGATAATATCAGAGGATCTGCGCAGACCATCCATAGAGGGGTCTGGAGCAGGAATTTTTATAGAGGGTTTCGTCTGGAGGGGGCCATAATCAGAGGGATCTAGAGCAGACTGAGAGGGTTCTGGAGCAGATCAGGGGGTCTGTGTCCTGACGCAGATATAGCGGGTTATATGGAGCAGATTATAGAGGGGGTCTTGCTGAAGCCAGGATTTTATAGAGGGTTCTGGAGAAGGCTCAGAGGGTTTGTAGAAGAAGACAGAGGGTTACTGGCAGAAGCTTCCGAGGGTTTTTTTTGGTGTTTGGAGCAGAAAATCAGAGGGGTTCTGGAGCAGAGATATAGAGGGGTCCTGGAGCAGAATATGCGGGTTTCTGGAGCAGATTGATATAGAGGGTCTGGAGTAGAAATAGAAGGGGTTGAGGCAGATTTTATATATATTGATTTATAAATGAGATAGGTTAAAGAGGATTAGGGAGAAGATCAGAGGGGTTCTGGAGTAGGATATAGAGGTCTTCTGGAGAAGAAGATCAGCGGGTCTTCTGGAGCAGATTTTATTATAGAGGGTTCTGGAGCAGATCATTATAGAGGGGTTCTCTGGAGCAGATTTTATTAGAGGGTTTATGGAGCAGCAGATTATAGAGGGTTTCTGGAGCAGATATAGAGGGGTCTGGGGGAGAGGGATTCAGAGGGTTCTGGAGCAGATCCGAGGGGTTTGTCTGGGAGGCAGATATTATAGAGGGTTGCTGGAGGGGATCAGAGGGGGATATGGAGCAAACCAGAGGGTTTTCTGGAGAGAGATCAGGTCAGAGGGTCTGGAGCATATTATAAAGGGTTCTGGAGAGAAGATCAGAGGGTTTCTGGAGGGCGATTATCGAAGGGGTTTGGAGAGGCTCAGAGGGATTGGAGCAGAATTATAGAGGGGGTCGGGAGGGGAATTCAGAGGGGTCTGAGAAAAGATCAGAGGGGTCTGGAGCAGATACAGAGGGTTCTGGAGAAGATATCAGGAGGGTCTGGAGCAGAATTTAAGAGGGGTGCTGGTTCTGAGGGGGGATCAGAGGGGTCTGGACAGCAGATATAGAGGGGTATGGAGCAGCAGATGATAGAGGGGTTCTGGAGCAGATTATAGAGGGTCTCTGCTGGTCTGGAAGCAGTTATACGAGGGTTCTGGAGAAGATCAGAGGTGGTTCTGGAGCAGATTTTTAAATAGAGGGTATCTGGAGCAGATCCAAAGGGTCTGGAGCAGATATAGAGGGTTTTGTTTTTGGAGCAGATCAGAGGAGTTCTTTCTGGAGCAGAATTAATAGAGGGTTCTGGAGAATCAGAGGGTTCTGGAGGAGGATCAGAGGGGTTGCCCGGAAAGCAGCTTCTAGAGGGTTCTCTGGAGGGAGGAATCAGAGGGAGTCCGCACAAGCCGCAATTTTTATAGAGGGTTCATGGAGGAGATCAGAGGTTCTGAGCAAGGGATTATATTATAGGGTTTTTTTACTAGGAGCAGGATCATCTCAGATCAGGAGGGTCTGGAGCAGATTTTTTTATAGAGGGTTGGCGAGCAGATTATCTGAGGGTCGGAGCAGATTTTATAGAGGTTCTGAGCAAGATCAGGGAGGGTTCCTGGAGGTGAATTCAGAGGGTAATCTTCAGTGAGGGACTAGGTGCTATGACGGGTTCCCTACAATGCTCACAAGGATCTTGTCCTAGAGCTGGTGGGGATTCTTCTGTTCCTGACCCATTATCTCTTGTGCAGGGGGGGGGGCTTCTCATGGCATTGAGACCCAAATGAGGGTCCTCCAGAGGAGAGCAATGTGAGGATGTGGTGATGACCCCCCGATTGGGGACAGACACCTCAGCCCATCATGATGAGGGGGGATTACAAATTAGTCTCAGGAATACCAAACTCAACTTGCCAACGTCCGCACCATCAACTTCTCAGCTCATCACAGGGCACACCCTGTGCAGGGGGGATGGGGGTTATCACACACTACAGTCATAGAGATGATGGGGGTTATCACACACTACAGTCATAGAGATGATGGGGGTTATCACACACTACAGTCATAGAGATGATGGGGGGTTTATCACACACTACAGTCATAGAGAATTTCATAGAGATGATGGGGGGTTATCACAACATCTACAGTCATAGAGGGAATTTGTGGAATGGGGTTTTATACACATACAGTCATAGAGATATGGGGGTGTTATCCACCACACTACGAGGTCAGTAGAAAGATGGATGGGGTTTATCACCGCACACTACAGTCATAGAGATGATGGGGGGGTTATCACACCTACAGTCATAGAGATTATGGGGGTGAGGTCGACACATTACAGTCAATAGAGATGATGGGGTTATCACACACTACAGTCATAGCGATGATTGAGGGGCGTATAGGTAACACACTAGGAAGTATTAGAGGATGGATGGGGGTTTACACACACTACAGGCATAGAGGGATGACTGTGCGTATATCAAACTACAGTCATAGAGATTGATATGGGGGCGGATTACACACTACAGTCATAGAATGATATGGGGCGGGGTTGGGTTGGGGTTACACACCATTACAGTCCAGAGACGATGATTGGGGGGTATCACCACTACAGTCATAAGAGATGATGGGGGTTGTTCACACACTACAGTCATTAGAGATGATTGGGGGTGATCAACTTCAACCACTACAGTCATAGAGATGAATGGGGGTTATCACCACACTACAGTCATAGAGGAGATTGGGGGGTTTTTATCACACACTTTACCGTCATAGAGATGATGGGGTAGGGTTTATCACACACTACAGGCTTTCTAGAGGGATGATGGGGGTTATCACACACTACAGTCATAGAGATGATGGGGGTTATCACACACTACAGTCATAGGAGCTGATGGGGGTTATCACACACTACAGTCATAGAGATGATGGGGGTATTCACACATTACAGTCATAGAGATGATGGGGTTATCACACACTACAGTCATAGAGATGATGGGGGGTTATCACACACTACAGTCATAGAGATTGATGGGGGTTATTCAACCACTACAGTCATAGAGATGATGGGGGTTATCACACACTACAGTCATAGAGATGATGGGGTTATCACACAATTACAGCAAGAGGAGGATGATGGGGAGATGGATACACACTTACAGTCATAGAGATGATGGTGGTTATCACACACTACAGTCATAGAGATGATGGGGTTATCACACACTACAGTCATAGAGATGAATGGGGTATCCACCACTACGTCATAGAGATGATGGGGGGAGGTGATCACACACTCAGTCATAGAAGATGATGTGATGGGGGGTATCACACAACTAAGTCATAGAGATGATGGGGTTATCACACACTACAGTCATAGAGGATGATGGGGGTTTATCACCACACTACAGTCATAGAGATGGGGGGTTCTCACACGCACTACAGTCAAGAGAGATGGGTTTATCACACACTACAGTCATTAGAGGATGATGGGGTTTATCACACAGATACAGTCATAGAGAGAGATGATGGGGGGTTTATCAACTTACAGTCATTAGAGATGATGGGGTTATCACCACACACTACCAGGTCATAGCGATGATGGGGGGTTATCACACACTACAGTCATAGAGATGATGGGGGGTTATCACACCACTACAGTCCATTAGAGGTGATGGGGGGTTTATCACACACTACAGTCATAGATGATGATGGGGGTTATCACCACTACAGTCATAGAGATGATGGGGGTTATCACACACTACGAGTCATAGAGTGATGATGGGGGTTATCACCCCACTACAAGTCATAGAGATGATGGGGGTTATCACACACTACAGTCATTAGAGATGATGGGGGTTCTGGTATCAACATTACAGAATTAGACGATGATGGGGGTGATTACACACTACAGTCATAGAGATGATGGGGGTTATCACACACTACAGTCATAAGATGATGGGGTTTATCACACACTACAGTCATAGAGATGATGGGGTGATCACACACTACAGTCATAGAGATGATGGGGGGTTATCACACACTACAGTCATAGAGATGATGGGGGGTTTCACACAACTACAGTCATAGAGATGATGGGGGTTATCACACACTACAGTCTAGAGATAGCTGATGGGGGTTATCACCACACTACAGTCATAGAGATGGATGGGGGTTTACACACACTGACGACAGTCTAGAGATGATGGGGGTTTATCACACACTACAGGTCAATAGAGTTGATGGAGGAGGTTTCACCACATACAGTCGAGTAGAGATGATTTGGAGGTATGTTGGTTATACACATTACAGTCATAGAGATGATATGGGGGGGTTTTATCCACACACTACCAGTCATTAGAGATGAGGGGGTTTATACACACCTACAGTCATAGGGATGATGGGGGGTTATCACACATACAGTCATAGAGATGAATGGGGTGATCACAAACTACAGTCTTAGAGCTGGATGGGGTTATCACACACTACAGTCATAGACGATGATGGGGGTTTATCAAACACTACAGTCATAGAGAGATGATGGGTTACACACACTCTACAGTCATATAGGATGATGGGGGTTATCCACACCACTAAGTTCATAGAGATGATGGGGGTTGTTTATCACACCACTACAGTCATGAGAGATGATGGGGGGGTTACACACCACTACAGTCTTAGAGATGATGGGGGGGTTATCACACATTACCCAGTCAAGAGATGATTGGTGGGTGATTACACACTACAGTCATAGAGATCTTCGATGGGGGGTTATCACACCCTACAGTCTAGAGATGATGCTGGGGTTATCACACAATACAGTCATAGAGATGATGGGGGGGGGTTGGGTCACACACTACAGTCCATAGAGATGATGGGGTGATCACACACTACAGTCATATAGAGATGTGATGGGGGTGGGTTACACACACTCAAGTCATGAGATGATTGGGTTATCACACACTACAGTCATAGAGATGGCTGGGGGTTATCAACACAATAAGTCATAGAGATGAGGGGGTTTTATCACACACGACAGTCATTAGAGGCTGGATGGAGGAGGTATCCAACACTACAGTATAGAGATTTGAATTGGGGTTATCACACACTACAGTCACATGAGAGATGATGGGGGTTATCGTTATCACACATTACAGTCATAGAGATGAATGGGGTTTTATCACACCACTACAAGTCATAGAGATGAATGGGGTTATCACACACTACAGTCCTAGAGATGCTGGGGGTATCAAACACTACGCAGTCATAGAGATGAGGGGAGTGATCACACACTACAGGCATAGAGATGATGGGGTGTGGGGGGGGTGATTCACGACAGCTGTACAGTTCATAGTGATGATGGGGGGGGTATATACACACACTACAGTCATAGAGATTGGATGGGGTTATCACACACTACAGTCATAGAGAGATTATCAGAAGAGTGATGGGGGGGGTTTTATCACACACTACAGTCATAGAGATAGATGATGGGGGTTAATCACAAACTACAGTCATAGAGGTGATGATCTATGTTGGGAAAATTGCATTCACCTCGAAAAATACAGCCTTGAGTTTGACACAATCCAAAAAGCGTTAGTTGTTTAAGTGGTGTATTATAAATCTCCCGAGGAGGACATGGGAGACACAGGATAGCACCCAAGAGTGCAGGATTGGCATGTTTCACCTTCTCGCAGACACACAATTGTATAATAACATAAACGCTGTTTTTATGTAACCAATGTGTCCAATTAACCAACATCACTTACATTTACGACATAAATCCTACATTCTAGCGGCCACAAACATAAAAAAAATGGATAAAGGACCAAAGAGAAGAACAAAGAAATGTTGAGCAAGAAACGTAAATTTCTAAGGGGATTCAAGGTTTCCCCAGTTATAGGAATGCTAAAACATTTACAGCAATAACTCCCCCCCCCCCTGGTGAAGCCGGCAGGTACGAGCACGATAACACAATTGTGAATGAACTCGAACATCATTTATCTACCGTGACATTACACCCGTCCGCAGTCTGTTTAATCATGAGAAGAACATAACAGACAATCCAGAGCACAGCACGGGGTCACAGAGCGGAGAAAAGGAACGAGGGATTGAGGTACGCATCAGGAACCAGAGGTGATTATCAAATCAAGGCGAGAGAGATCACGACTACAAATGAGGGCCAGTGCACACCATATTCCACACCTACAGAAATGTGATATCTATATGCAAAGGGGGCCTCGGACAGTGAAGACATCTCACCTAGAGAAACTTATGCACATGATAGGGTATAAAACAAATTTAGACGAAGAGCGGTTAGAAAAAAAACATGTCATAACATACAGTAAACCAAGCATGGAAGAGATGCTCTTAAAAAAATAACAAGAGGTCGCAGATAAAGATCGAAAACAAGATCAAAAACAACGAATATATAGACAAACAAAAAAATAAACAATGAATCAATTTTTTCAGGCGAACAAAAAACAAGAGACACAGACTGAGGACAAAGGGCAAACAAAAAAACAAAAGCAAAAAATCCAAAAATGAAATAAGTGATACTGGACAAACAATGTCAACTGTTTAAAGCAAACCACACATTAACAGAGGGAGGAAAGAAAGAACCAATTATTAAACAAAGAGATTAAAATATTTTTAAATTTGCCCCACCCAGTACGGAAGCCACAGATTCCATGCTTCATGGGGGTTAGGTTAAGAAATTTCTATGAAAATTGGCCATCAGAAACCTTCTATTATTTAGTTCCCCAATAATACAGGACCAGATTATCAACACATTTAAATCCAAAATCTAATTTTAACCCTGAATGATATCGGAGGCCTTCAAGCTGTTTCCAAACCTTTAGTCACAGGATATGAAGAAGAACGAAGGTTGAGGATAAGGAATAGAGTGAAGAGTATGGGAGAATCTCAATCAGGAAGAAAAGACAAGAGCCATCAGCACAGAAACGAACACAAGGAGGAGGCCACACAGGGAGGAGGCACCAGGGGAGCGAAACACCCCGACTACACAAGGGAGCGAGAAAGCGTCTGCGGGGAGGTGAAAGCCACTTACTTGGGATTAAATCAAGACCACACTCAGGTTTTTTTAAAGAGAGTCGGGGGGATTTGGTGGGTTGGAATGTGACATGACATTAATATGTCTTATATAAAAAGAAAGAAGCTCAAAACATTATAATTTAAACTCCCAAGAATATCGGCATGTGCACATCCCCAGAATCCTCCACAGGGAACAGCAGACCACCCCCTGGAGACCAATTATATCGGCGTAGGTATTGTTTATTGTCTCACATCCATATTTCCGGGATAAGATAGATAGACAAATTGCTGCAACCCCACGTACAGAAGAAGTGGACCGGCCGACCCCTGAAAGACACAAAACAAGGTCCTACAAATGTAGATGCGATGTAATGGGAAAGAGAACATCACTGGATGGGTCAACCATCATTAGGACACCAATCATTGAGGCATAAATTATAATAAAAGGACGCAAGTGCTGCCGAATATGTTTTGAGTAAATCTCAGGATTCCTTTTTGGACAAATCACATTAGAGATGAGCGACCACACTAAAATGCTCGGGTACTAGTTCGTGTTTATTCGAGACAAACTTTTCCGATGCTCGAGTGTCGTCTCGAATAACGAACACCCCATTGAGTCAATGGGAGAAGATCGAGCCATTTTCAGAGGGGACCAAGGTACTCTGCACAGGGAAGGAAGCATTGGCCAAAAACAGCCTGGAAAACCTCAGAGAAAGGATGAAACACCACAGGAATCATGGACAGGAGGAAACAGGGCAGGGGGGCAGCATGAGAATGGATGCCTCTGAGTGCCTTAACTTAATACGCAAACCATTATGCCAAATTATGGGCGAACAGCATGCCATGACAGTAGGTGACCAGAGATGAA
Organism: Engystomops pustulosus; assembly: GCA_019512145.1. Lineage (NCBI taxonomy): Eukaryota > Metazoa > Chordata > Amphibia > Anura > Leptodactylidae > Engystomops > Engystomops pustulosus. The sequence goes on along the minus strand of WNYA01002681.1, from coordinate 12,318 downwards.
GATAATGATAGCATCCTTCGTAACCATCAATATTGAACCCTGACACTATAGGGACGCATGTGCAGAGGCAGCGGCCCAGGCAGCAGGCTAGAGAGTGTTCACTGGCGACACATTACCCTAAATGGACTCAGGCTTCAAAAACCAATGGGTGGCAGAGAGGAACCAAAGGAGGTGAGGCAAGAAGAAGAAGAAGCGCTCAAAAGATATCGCTACATGATAAAAGTGATTTGCCGTATTATTTTGTGGATACACAGCAGAACTACGGGGCAGGGGTCTTGGCCGAACAAAGTTAACCATATGGAAGCCATGAAAACAACCAAAGATTCTGGCCTGACACAGCTCGTTTTGGATAAGGGGACCATTTATGGCTTACAGTCATGGCCAGTCGCTGCAGCCTGGCTGCCAAGTTAGGGTGCGTCTCCTTTGAATAGTTTTTTAAAATAATAAGACCCTAATCCCATAACAATAAAGATGCAATTGTTATAAGCTGCAACCCCCCTACTTCTCCTCTCTTATCTAAGTCTTATCGCCCAACCGTGTCTTGATCCGCCAGTGCAGTGAGTCTTAGATTAACCATGTACTAGCCCTTACGTGCGGACCCTCACACTGTCAGAGGGAGAGGTCTCAAGCATGTCTCTAGAGACATGCACCAATTCTATGGAATGCTCTTATTTGCCCGGACTATCAGACATAATACCTAAAACATCCAAAGTTTCAAACGTGCTCTAAAACCCATTTCTTTAGGCAAGCCTCTTATAACACTCATTAACGCATGAAGTTTTAAAAAACTCTTGACTAAACCCGATCCTGGGTCGTCCTCACCAATCGGTTATCACAGCAACCAAAGGCACCCCAGACTTCTCTGCAGTCCATTCACCTGGACCCGGTATTATAAGATGACAGTGGCCTGCAGTGTTTCAAGCGGACCAGCAAAATTCCATTTATTATTATTTTTTTTTTTATTCCCCTAAGAAGAATGGCCTCTTGACCATAATAAATATTCTTTAGCCTCGTGTTTACCCATTCATCTTCAATATAAACCGTTAGAGCCTGGCAGAGCATGGACCCTCCTCCATGTTGTTCCATCAAATGTTTGATTGTGCTCTGTTACATTACGATTTGTATTTGTTTCCTATATTTGTAAAGCGCTGACAGAAATATGATGAACCGGCTATATAAATAACGATGTATTAGTATTATGGAGGCAGTGTGAACTAGTAGAGAGTAGTAGATTAAAAGGTGCGCATGTGTTTTTGTTAGTTTTATTAAATTTTTTTTTTAATTAAATTTTATTTTTTTTTTTTAGTTTTGTTTTAAAAACATGTTAGTTGGATCTTGTGATGGAGATGGCGCTCTGCAGCCAGGCGAGCTTTCGCCAATCCAAAAGGCCCCTGTCTCTAGGTACTCCCCAAAACAGCCACTTTAAGAACCTTTTTGTTATAAGAATCCAAGTTGTAGTCGAGTTAGTAGCGTTCTTTATAAGTTTGGGATTTTTTATGGCGGGGGGTGTTCGAGGGGAATAATGTTAAAAGATGAGCAAGAAGAAGCGTGAATTAATAATCCCTTAAATGGTTAAATAAAAGTGTTGCCAGTTATTATTTTGGGGATACACAGCAGGGGGGGTGGCAGACACAAAAGGTTAACAAGTTTGATTGTGTGGAATGCCTTTGAATAGCTCTTGGGCGGGTGCCTTTTTTATAGCCTAGGATCAGGCAAGAGTTTTCAGGCACCGCCTGCGGTTCGCTTAGCTAGCGACGGCACTGATGCGTGACCCTGTAGAGCTAAGACTGCTGGCGCCATGCCCACGGGATGGTATTTTTAATTGGAGGGAGGAGGAGGTAGAGGAGGGGTGGGAGGAAGGCCATAGTAGTAGGCCTGAACACCTGACATAGGTGGTTAAGGCCCGCAATTCTACTTGCCGTCGGCAGATATGAGCAGCCCCAGGGTCTCTCGAGAGCTCGTCCCAAGCTTGCACAAGATTAAGATTGGTGTACGTTAGTTTACGTTAGATTATAAGTTTGGGATTAGGCGTGCAGATGTGTAGAAGTGTGAAGGGGATGTAAAAAGATGCGCAGAAGCGCTATGAAATGAAGAATAATATCACCTAAATGGTTATTAATTTTTTATTTTTTTTTAAAAGTTTGCCAGTATAGGTATTTGTGGATGTGGGGAATTAACCACAGCTGTAAGGGGGGTGGGTAAACTGGTGGCGACCACAAAGTTAACAACTATTATGATTGTTGGAATACCATGGAAAACAACCCAATTCTGCCTGACACACTCGGTTTGATAAAGGAAGGATGTATGGAGGCCCAAGCCTAGATGGACGGACCTTTTGGAGGTGGTAGCCAATGGAGTGACAACGTGTGGAAGGTTCGCACTTATGGGGGGGGAGACCCAATTAATTTGGATAGGCCTTGTAGTGGCAACGTCCCAAACATTTTTCAAACCAGAGGAGCAGGGTTTTAGGTGGCCCTCAGTCAAATGGATAGATTGAGTGCCTGTATGTGGCAAGTCCCAAAAATGTTTTTCAAACCAGAGGAGGCAAGGGGTAGGTGGCCTCCAGTTACAATGAATAATTAAATAGATATTGAGTGCCCTGTATTGTGGCAAAAGTCCCAAAAAAATGTTTTCAACCCAGAGGAGCAGGTAGGTGAGGGGCCCCTCCAGTTTTCTAGTTTTTTATGGGTTAAAATGAAAATTAGATTGAGTTGCTGTATGTGGCAGTCCCAAAACATTGTTCAAAACAGAGGAAGCAGGTAGGTGGCCACGTTGCAGTTTGTTTTAAAATGGAATAGATTGAGTTTGCCGTTATGTGGCAGTCCAAAAATTCTTCAAACCCAGAGGAAGCAGGTAAGGTGGGCCCCTCCGTGGTAAAATGGAAGTAGATTGGTGCCTGTTATGTGGCAAAAAGTCCCAAAAATTTTTGTTTCAAACCAGAGGAGGCAGGTAGGTGGCCCTGCAGTAGTTAGTTTAAATGGACATAATAGAGTGAGTTGCTGTATGTGGCAAAAGTCCCAAAATGTTTCAAACAGAGAGAGCAGGTAGGTGGCCCCCTCCAGTTAAAATGGAAATAGATTAGTGCTGTATGTGGCAAGTCCCAAAAAAAAAAACAAAAAAATGTTTCAAACCCAGAGAGCAGGTAGGTGGGCCTCCAGTATTTTAAAATGGATAGATGAGTGCCTGTATGTGGCAGTTCCCAAAAATTGTTCAAACCAGAGGAAGAGGAGGTGGCCCTGCAGTAAAATGGAATAATAGATTGGTGCTGTATGTGGCAGTCCCACACATTCCCCCCCTTTTCCCCCCAAACAAGAGGAGAAGGGGGGTAGGTTGGGCCTCCGTTAAAATGGAAAAATTAGATTGAGTGCCTGGTATGTGGCAGTCCCAAAAATGTTCAAACAGAGGGAGCAGGTAGGTTGCCTTGCAGTAAAATGGAATAGATTGAGTCCTGTATGTGGCAAGTCCCAAAAAATGTTTAAACCAAGAGGAGAAAGCAGGGTAGGGTGGCCACTCCAGTAAAATGGACATAGTTGAGTGCCTGTATTGTGGCAGTCCCAGAAAAGAAAAAAGAAATTTTTTATAAAAACAGAGGAACGGGTAGGGTGGCCCCCCTCAGAAAAAATGGAATAGATTGGAGTGCCTGTATGTGGCCACTCACAAACATTGTTTTTTCAAACCGGGAGGACACGCGGTAGGTGGGCCCACATCCAGAAAAAATTAAAGCCATTGAAAGTTAAAGTACTTATAGCAAGAGCCACGTGGGCCCTTTGTCAAAAAATAGCCATTTTCCTCTGCTTTACGGTTTAACAAAGAGGAGGAGCAGGAGGGGGAAGAAACGAGGAGGAGGAGGAGAGTGGATCATTATTCAGGTGGTTTGAGCTTCCTTCACTGGTGGAGATGTAATCTGGGAATCCAGGCCTCTTTATTCATTTTAATAAAGCGTCCTCAGCCTGTCAGCACTGTTCCAGTACGACAGGAGTGTACGCTTATCGGGTTGATTGATTGCCCACCAGTTTTAGCTGACAACTTGAAAAACCGCGCTCGGACAAGACGCTAGCGGGCAGGGCAGGCAAGACCCCAAGGCCGTTACCAGCGCCAGTTCGTTTCTGCCACAGTCCAGCTTTTGAAAAACCCAGTAGGAGTTTTGTAGGGGACTTGTGTGCATCATTTAGGACGATGGTTTTATGGTTCAGCTACGTTACTGCCTCACCCATCTTCTGTAAAATCAGCCCTACTCTGCCCGAGACTGGGGGAACAGTGACAGTTGTCTGCTGGGGTGGGTGACATTAAAGCTGGACAAAAGCCTTGAAAGCGTAAACCCTTGCCAGTGCTGGACAAGCTCTCTGCTCGCCTACTCTCCCTCGACTTGTCCAGCAGAAACTACCGAAATCTGACGCTATAGCACTCCCGCTTGTTTTCTCTGGTTTCTGTCAGAAGGAAATTTACTGTTTCCAGCTTGTGCACCAGGGCTGCTGGTATTTCAGCATTTTTCACACTCCTTACCTCTGCAGGGATTTGAGAGTGGCAAGATTTTGCTTTTTGTACCGTGGGTCCCAGGATGGGTGAGAAGTGAAACACCCAGTAATCAGGTTTTGCTGGAATAAAGTCTTTGAACGCTCGTGAGGGTCCAGGGATAGGCAGCCTCCTAGCATGAAATTGCCATATGCGCCCCAGAGTACCAAAGCGTTAAGGAATTCACTCCCCTCACTGGCCTGACTGTCCATTCCTCCTCCCTCCAAACTCCCCAACTTACTTTCTTCTGCCCATACACGATGAACAGTGACGTACTCAACAATGGTCCCCCTCTTGTGTCTCGCCAAACATTCTCCTCCTATTTCCTCCTCATCTCCTCCAACTACACTTTCCTCCGATATGCGCTGAGAAAGACTGAGGAAAAGACCTGAGGGGGCTTTGCTACCAACAAGGGAAATCTTTTTACCCCCGTCTTTGTGACGAGTGCAAGCTTCCGACTTCATGCTGACCAGAAGAGGTTTTCAAAACAGGCACACAAAGCAGCGGGCGAAGATGGTGAGGCTGATGATGGCGGCATATCGCACTGACCATCTTGTTTGCACTTCATCAAACGTAATCAGCACCTGACCAGATATCAGACATCCACGTCCACTCCTTCCTTTTGTAGACTTTGAGGGAAAGCTTGACTGACCTGGACATACCAGGTCTGTGGGAAGAAAAAGGAAAATGGAAAGTTGAACATCTGGCAGTCTACAATCGCTTGCGATGCTGGTAAACTCTGGGGATAACATGGTCAGTGTTGAATTCCACCCTCGTGGGCACGTTCGCCAACCAGTACGGTGAGCGGGCCACCAGTTGGAAGGCTGCGCTTTTTGCGCTGCCCTGAGTAGCTGGCAGGCATTCTGGGCTGGCACATTCCTGAAATGCGCACAATGTGGCGCCACCTTCGTGAGCAAATCAGACAGGATATTGGGGATGTCTTGAGAGGAAAACCATGCTGAAACTATCAAGATTTAACAATGGGCCAGGCCCATGGCATCATGTGTCAGGTCTGCCGATTGGGTTGCAGAGCCGCCACCAGGGACGGCGTTTTTTGTTGTCACACACAAACCATTCCCCGGGCTTTGTTGAGGTCAGCGGTGCTAGCCACGATCAGTCTGCGTCCGTGATGCCCTTGTGTAATAGCTCTTGGGCGGGTCTGTTTTTGTTGCCTTTTGTCGAATAGGATAGGCAGTTTTGAGCACCGCCCTGCTTTTTTTTTTTGGTTTGGTTTTTTTCGCTTAGACGAAGGCACTGCTTGCATGTGCTAGAGTACCGACTGGATGGCGCCGTGGACCACGGATGGTTTAATAGTTCGGAGGAGGATGGAAGGACGGGTGGAGGAGGGGTGGGGTGGGAGGAGGGAGGAGGAGGGCATAGGAGCCTGAAATTGATTGAAAACACCTGGACCGAGAGGGTGGTTAGAGCCCCGCAATCCTCGGCGTCGGCGATATGAGCAGCCCCAGGGTCAGACTCGGTCCCAGCTCCACCAGTAACCCATTGTGAGTTCCAGCGATATATAGTGGCCCCTGCCCTGGCCAAGCACTCGTTTCCAGCGTGTCCGTGGTCAGTGTGGGGACCTGTTCAGAAAGAAAAAACGGGGGCGATTGGTCAGGGCGCGGGATGATTGTTGTCTGACAGTGCTGGTGCAGGGGGCTGGGACGGCCAAGCGGGAAGGGGAAATAGGAAGGAAAAAAAAGTTGAGAACAAGTAGGGCGAAAAAGTGAGAAAGTAGAGTAAGATGGCGGATAGGGAAAGCCGAGAATACCGAGGGGCGGCCGCGCACATTGACTAGGTTTTTGCGCGGAAAGGCCTCGGGGTATCTACTAGCTATAGGGCAGCAATTCCAGGCTAAGCATTTGGAGATAGATGTGGAGGACAATTAAGGCTTGGGCGTGCGGGGTGGGGGTTTGCACTATATTTGCGTTTCCGCTCCAGCGTCTGGGGGTATATGGGAAGAAAGCTGAACAGGTGGGCTGGTGGATTTTGCATTGTGGAGGATCGTGGAGGCGAAAGATGGGGGTTTGTGTTGGCAGGGGTCCTGGGGCAGGGGGCTGACTATAAGCTGGACACAGGGGGAAGAGCAGTGGTTTGTGGCTACGGGCCGGAGGGACGGGTTGTGCCAATTGAGTGGGTGTTTGCTAAGCATTCATAGCCTGCGCACACATAATGGTGGTAGTTAAGCTAGTATGTGGTTGGAACCCCTGCTGAGCCTGTGGTTTGGCAAATGTTGCACCACCCACACAGTCCGTCGGTCATCCGGTTGTTGTTTTCTTGTTTCCTTTAACGAACCTCTCCAGGACTTAATTGAAGATCTGCCTCGCAGCAAGAGCAATCACACGGGAGATCTCCACTAGTTGTTGCAGTGGCTGCTGGAATGCAACCGCTCCTGGCCTGCCTTCCACGTCTGGACCCCCAACCACTTGGCTCTTCCAAACTGTTTAAGGTTCGAGGACTCTCCATCCGTCCTCAGAAGACACTGTGTTCACCCGGCTCTCAACCCAAAGCTTGGGTTCAGTCACCTTCATCATCCTCCGACCCTCAGTCTGATCCCCCCTCGGACCTTCCTGCACCTGGACCAACCAATTCCCCATGTCTGACAACGGTCTCTAATCGTCGGGACACCTCTTTTACATACTTCACTACGTCAAGAAGGGTCATCATCACACAGAATGTGACCTGGTGGAAAAACATGAGGACATCGTGCGGAAAAAGAAAAGAATAGAAATTGCTCAGGCAAGCAACAGCGACAAAAAGGACAAGTGGTTTGTGAACTGGGGCAGGGTCCCCGAAAAGGAAGAAAACAGTTCCTCAGAGTATGCGGTTTCTCAAATGGCCAAATTTCCTGGTGGAATGCTCGGCCTGGTGGGTTGTTGGATTACACTGGAGACGTGTGATGTGCTAGCCTGGTTGTTGGGTCTTACACTGGAGGACGGTGTGATGTGGCTAGGCCTGGTGTTGGGCTTACACAGAGACGTATGTGTGATGTGCTAGGCCTGGTTGTTGGGTCTTACATGGAGACGTGTGATGTGCTAGGCCTGGTTGTTGGGTCTTTACTGGAGACGTGTGATGTGCTAGGCCTGGTTGTTGGGTCTTACACTGGAGACATATGATGTGTTAGACTTGTTTGTTTGGTCTGACACTGGAGTCTTGAACGTGTAGCCTTTGTCTGTGACATACTAGGACTGCCGGGTTCGGCTACATAGCCTCAGTGGAGAGGGGGCCTTGGTGTTCCACATTTGCAGGCCATTGTTTGGGGCCTGGATGGGCCTGAATCTGTATTGAAGTTTATGGACCCCTTTGTTCTTTATAGAGTGAAGTGCAATAAACTGAGCACAAATAACCACACAAAACACAAGAGCAGCTGGGATAAACATCCATCGGGGGGCAGCAGAGGACAAAGGGGCCCCCGCCCATAATAAAGGCCATATTACATTGCGCAACAGAGAGGCCATTGCTGGACAGAGGACCTGATGTTTTTATAATCCCAGAGCAGGCTGGTTTCAGTTATAAGGGTAAACTCGCTACAATGGATGGGTTGTAATGAGGACCACAGAGAGGGGAGGGAATGAATAGTCATAGTCTTATCTGTTTAACGAGGGTCCAAATACATGACCAGGAGCCATCACATTACCCTCATAACCCTGGGGCTGCTCCACCATTGTAACTGCTCCGGTCACACACTAGTCTCAGCAGGAAAGGAAACCACATGGGACACTCTGAGCATCCAGCCAATGATCATCCATGGGGACCAAAAGGTCATCTGAAAGGTGGAAAATCTGGGGTCAGATATAACGTCATGCATATAGCATGGTCATAGAGTGCTATAGGTGTGTGGGAGGGGACAGAGGGCTCCATTGGAGGGAATCTTGTGGGGGCCAGGGGATCTGGAGGAGATCAGAGGGGTCTTGAGCTAATAAAATAGAGGGTTTTGGAGGGGATCAAAGGGTTCTGGAGCAGATATAGAGGGATTTGGAGAAGATAAGAATGATCGGGAGAAGATATAGAGAGTTCTGGAGGGGATCAGAGGGGTCTGGAGCAGATATAGGGGGTTCTGGAGGGGATCAGAGGGGTTCTGAGCAGATATAGAGGGGGTTCTGGAGGGGGATATGAGGGTCGCCGGGGCAGATATAGAGGGATTTGGAGAAGATATAGAGGGTTCTGGAGCGGATCAGAGGGGTCTGGAGCAGATATAGAGGGATTTGGAGAAGATAAGAATGATCGGGAGAGAAATAGAGATTTCTAGGGTCATAGCGAGGGCGATAGGGGTCTTAGAGGGGTAGGGTGGCGTCGGGAAGTATAGGGGTGTCTGGAGGGCAATTCAAGGGGCTGGGCGTATGAGCAGATTTATGAAGATTAGAGGGTTCTGGGAGGATCAAGGGGGTCTCTGGGGCAAGCTATAGAGGGATTTGGAGAAGATATAGAGGGTTCTGGAGCGGATCAGAGGGGTCTGGAACAGATTAGAGGAGTCTGGAGGAGATCAGAGGGGTCCGGACCAGATATAGGGGGTTCTGGAGGAGATCAGAGGGGTCTGGAGCAGATTAGAGGAGTCTGGAGGAGATCAGAGGGGTCCGGAGCAGATATAGGGGGTTCTGGAGGGGATCAGAGGGGTCTGGAGCAGATCAGAGGGATCTGGGGCAGATATAGAGGGTTCTGGAGGAGATCAGAGGGGTCTGGAGAAGATATAGAGGGATCTGGAGGAGATCAGAGGGGTCTTGAGCAGGTATAGAGGGTTCTGGAGGAGATCAGAGGGGTCCAGAGCAAATATAGAGGGGTCTGAAGGAGATCAGAGGGGTCTGGAGCAGAAATAGAGGGTTCTGGAGGAGATCAGAGGGTCTGGAACAGGTATAGAGGGTTCTGGAGGTGATCAGAAGGATCTGGAGCAGATCAGAGGGCTCTGGAGCAAAAATAGAGGGTTCTGGAGGTGATCAGAGGGCTCTGGAGCAGATATAGAGGGTTCTTGAGGAGATCAGAGGGTCTGGAACAAGTATAGAGGGTTCTGGAGGAGATCAGAAAGTTGTGGAGGAGATCAGAGGGTCCGGAGCAGATATAGAGGGTTCTGAAGGAGATCAGAGGGGTCTGGAGCAGATATAGAGGGTTCTAAAGGAGATCAGAGGGGTCTGGAGCAGATATAGAGGGTTCTGGAGGAGATCATAGGGATCTGGAGCAGAAATAGAGGACTCTGGAGGTGATCATAGGGTCTGGAACAGGTATAGAGGGTTCTGGAGGTGATCAGAGGGTTCTGGAGGAGATCAGAGGGTCTGGAACAGGTATAGAGGGTTCTGGAAAAGATCAGAGGGGTCCGGAGCAGATATAGAGGGTTCTGAAGGAGATCAGAGGGTCTGGAGGAGATCAGATGGGTCTGGAGCAGATATAGAGGGTTCTGGAGGAGATCAGAGGGCTCTGGAGCAGATATAGAAGGTTCTAGAGATGATCAGAGGGATCTGGAGCAGACATAGAGGGTTCTGGAGGAGATCAGAGGGCTCTAGAGCAGATATAGAGGGTTCTGGAGGAGATCAGAGGGGTCTGAAGCAGATATAGAGGGGTCTGGAGCAGATCAGAGGGGTCTGGGGGAGATCAGAGGGGTCTGGAGCAGATATAGAGGGGTCTGGAGCAGATCAGAGAGGTCTGGAGCAGATAAAGAGGGTTCTGGAGGGGATCAGAGGGATCTGGAGCAGACATAGAGGGTTCTGGAGAAGATCAGATGGGTCTGGAGCAGACATAGAGGGTTCTAATGGGGATCAGAGGGATCTGGAGCAGATATAGAGGGTTCTGGAGGGGATCAGAGGGATCTAGAGCAAACATAGAGGGATCTGGAGCAGATATAGAGGGATCTGGAGCAGATATAGAGGGGTCTGGAGCAGATATAGAGGGGTCTGAAGGAGATCAGAGGGGTCTGGAGCAGATATAGAGGGATCTGGAGCAGATCAGAGGGGTCTGGAGCAGATATAGAGGGTTCTGGAGAAGATCAGGGGGGTCTGGAGCAGATATAGAGGTGTCTGGAGCAGATATAGAGGGGTTTGGAGAAGATCAGAGGGGTCTAGAGCAGACATAGAGGGTTCTGGAGCAGATCAGAGAGGTCTGGAGCAGATATAGAGGGGTCTGGATGAATTTTGCCACTTCAGCCTTTGCTATGGATATGTGCGCCACTAAGAGCTAAACACAACGGTAGCAAGTCCCCCTGCTAATTCCTGATTGGCTCTGTTTCTGGCCGCCAAAAAGCAAAACGGCGGGAGCTGACATTTTCTCGAGCAGGCGAAGTATTCGTCCGAGCAACGAGCAGTTTCGAGTACCCTAATGCTCGACCGAGCATCAAGCTCGGACGAGCATGTTCGCTCATCTCTAAATCTAAACAATAATCAAGTTTAAAGGGGTTGCCCAAGTAACTAAACAAAAAAAGCAAGGTTCCCTGGGTGGGTGGCATTCCCACCCGACCACTTTATCAGGTGCTCAGCCGCCTGGAAGTTTCCAGAGTGGAGCTTCCATGTCGCTGTAAACAAACGGGAGGGACTGAGGAGGTAAGTACAGTACTTGTTAATTGTCCGGAGGGTTTGGTGGATGCACCTACTTAGACAGGCGATCGCTATATATACACCCCCCATGCACAGTGACGAAGAAGGCAGCAGCCCTCGAAACGCGTAGGAAGAAGTTTTGTCTCTCTGGACCTTCCGTACCCTGTGACGTCACCACGCGGATCGCAGACAGAACTGTGTACGGAGCAGCAGCCGCCGTACGGGGATCTACTCCACGTGCAAACCCTAGCGATCCCCAAGTCTAAGAAAACTCAAGCCGGATTACCTGGAAAACCCTTCTGGATATTTATATTAATGGGTTTTATCTCCGCACCGAGACGGACTGAATCCACAGCGCCCCGGAGGTCCGGTACCAGCACCAGGGATCCGTTTAGCTCAGTTATTTCCTGTCCGATCTATCATACATCACACACATGCACACGGTAGCAGCTTCTGTGCGGTCATATACAGGAGATGGGTCATTTGTGAGATTGTTTGGCGCAGGTTCTCCTGTTTGTATTTGGTTTTTAGTGGCTCCATCAGTGGATCTATATTCAGGTTGGGGTGCAGGTCACCACCTTTGTCACCAGCGACATCAACAAATTGTCTAGTGTTGCGCCAGCTCATCCCTGTTTGCCATAATTATAAACAGTAGGCACTTTAACAAACTCTTCATCCGAAGGTAGAAAAAACGGCTGGGGTCTGCCCTATGCCCATCTGCACTCCCAGGTGGCAAGTCGGCCAGACGAGCAATGCAACACACACCCCTGAGGAAGCCAGACGCTGGCGGAACGCGTGGGGAGCTGAGCCCCTATCCCCAAATACTGGACCTGGTGATACTCCATGTATATCGACACTAGGAGCATTTCCGATAGGTGCAGCTGTACAGACAAAAAGATAAGTACACTTACATACTTTCAAATTTGCATATAGAGCACTTTACAGCTAGCACATGTTTACTCACCAATAGGTCCACCAGGGGAAGGGTAGCTCTTAGCAAGGACTGCATACATCACAGCAGTCCATGCTCAGTCACAGGCACATACAACTGTGCTTTTTAAGTGTTTTTAAATGTCTATGTAGTGTGAGGTATATTTGTATTGAATAAACATTTACATTTTAATTATAGCATTTCTTCTTCATGATTTGTAGCCATATAGATACAATTCCCCTCTTTTCTCTTGATACTATAAACACTCACCGCTCTCCATTTATCCACCAGCTGTGACTTATAAAATACAAACATAATTATAAAACAACAAAAACAAGCCTTAAATTAGAGAGGGGGGGGGGG
>WNYA01002680.1:0-36297 GCA_019512145.1 Engystomops pustulosus | reverse complement strand
TGTATGAGGGTAATGCAGGGCAGTGTATACACACAGGAGCCATGTATGAGGGTAATGCAGGGCAGTGTATACACACAGGAGCCATGTATGAGGGTAATGCAGGGCAGTGTATACACACAGGAGCCATGTATGAGGGTAATTTGGAGCTTGTACCTTCCTCCTCTGCTCCTGGCTGTCTCCCTCCTGCTTGCTGCAGTCTCCCTCCTGCTTGCTGCAGTCTCCCTCCTGCTTGCTGCAGTCTCAAGCAACCTTGGCAAAGCCCTACGCCACACAAGCCAGAAGTCTCACCTATTTTCTTGGGGCACACGCTGGCTTCAAACAGAGAGTAAAAGTTGGGCCTGTCATATAAACAACCCTCACCCTTAAGCCAATAACAATAATAATTACCAGTAACTACTCTGCCTTTCACAGGGTCCTGTTGAGGGCAAATAATAACATAGAATATTTAGTTCTCATTTCATTTCAGATGCCCACCCATAGGGGGGATGTATCAATCTTCTACACCACAAACTGCTAATCATTTGCACCAGAAATGCAGTGTGCACTTTATGAATATTTTATCTACCATTTTTGCTGCAGTTTTCCAAACAGGGTTTTAAAAGGATGTGAAATAGCCGGTGTGCCAGGAAATTCAATATTCCGGCACAGCAAACCAGACCAACTAATTCAAAGTTCAAGTACGAGTCACCATATTAATACTGCCTCCGGGATTATAAATACAAGGCCCACTGACTATAGTGGGGCCACTTTATTAAAAGTGTTGCGCCGTTTTCTGACTTTGCATGAGAAAGGAACATTAAAAACTGCTTGTACATGAATTTATGAACGATTGACCCATTGTGGCCGGGGCTGCCCAGTGAGACAACCACAAATCGTCATAAAGGGCGTTGCAGTCACAGTCAGAATCGTCATCCATTTTATTATGATGAACTTGACCGAATTGTATTGCATCTCTATGTTAGAAGTTGCGCCAAAATAAGTTGCCGCATGTTGTTTTTTTGGAGAGTGCAGAGAGCGCCAAATTCTTGGAAGAATGTGCGCCACATTTCATGAGTACTCAATACATCAACCTCAATGCATATCCCCCTTTTGTGTAGTGCGGGTGGTTGCGCACATGCGCAGTATCTCAACGCCGATCTAATACACAGTTTAATGACTCTTTTCTTGTTCAGGAGGGCCAGGGTAGGGCGCTGTCCAGTCAACTGATTAGAAAGAGCGATAACAAAGCATCTTCTTTTCACATCATGTTCCATCAAGGGTGCTTGTAAAAAAGTATATGTACCAGCAATATTATATGCACGAGTATTTTTTGTTGTGTAACATGCCAACAGTTTAATACAAATCCCTATTGCAAAAAAAACTGAGGGCAGATTACTTCCCCGGTACCCGGGCAGTCCCGCAGCGATCCCTGGGTTCGTTGTCCGTTATCGGTCCTGTGATCGCGATTTCACTAAGATTTGTGCGTTTGAGTCCTTCCTGTGTACTGCTGCGCCGAGGTCGGGCCGGACGTTCACGACTGCTTCTTCCTGGTGCATGAGTGCTGACGTGCAACACCCGTAAACCGTTTTTAATTTTACTGTGGTTTGTCCGAAATCCTTGGGTGTCCGACGGCCCAAGACCCCCCCGATTTCTGTCTCGTGGCAGAAGCCGGCACCACAATCCGATCGTCCGATCGGCGTTCCAAAAAAAACCCAGGGCAATTCGCGGCTAAAAGGAAATCTAAAGTCGGAAACCCTACTAAAGTGGGCATTCGGAGGACCCTTATGTAAATGACCCCATTTTCTGGTTAAATTTATTAACTGCAAAACTGTTGTGAAAGTTGGTGTTGGGACAACCAAACAGTGTGGCTTTATCACCGGTTTTTACATCCAAAATTAACTTCTCCTACTCGACCCATTACCGGGTAGTGAAATGGTCTGGGTATCTTGTAAAGCTATGGTAGATACTAATACTACTAAAATACATTCCAACACAATTAGAATTGCTGATTCATACTTCCATCATACCATGGTGGTATCCCCCATTTCCGAGGCAAATTTAACCTAATTGCTTCTCTGTGCTGTACTTCTCTTCTTTTCCGCTAGCACAACAGATTAAGGATCATCGTCTGCAGAGTTGCATCTAACTCTATCACTCAGATTGCAGATACTGCTGTAACGCATAAATTACCGTTTACTCTTTAATTTGGGAGATTTATAACATGACTCCATTCGAACAACCATAGGATACTTTTAACAATAACTGATGGAATTAACGCCAATAACACCTAGTGCCACAGTACGCTATATTTTCTTCCCTATTCCTCATTACTCAAAACATTAGATTGATCGATAGGAACTCAACACTACAACACATAAGGTCGCTTGCACGAAATTCTAAACAGATCCAACTATTCGATATCCGTTTCCTTGGTGTTCAAGATTTATACCTAAAAAAAAAAAAAAAAAAGAAAAAACAAGAAGTGCAACTCTAATCCCTGATTTCACCACTTGAGTGGATCCCCCCAATATTGGATGTACTCTAACGGCCAGAGAAGAAACGGGTATGAAGTATCAGCCGACTGTTGCCGACTTATGTGATGACGACTAATGACGCCAATCTAAATGTTGCCATCATCCAAGAACTGACTGCCTAGTAATAGCAATGGAGCGAAGCCTATATAAGTCTGCCTTCCTGTCACCTGGATTTAACAGAGCTGTATGATCGCTTCGCACAAAGCTGTTCGTCATCTCAGATCTCCTTCCTTTCCAGTGGATGCGACCTCCTATTAAGCATGCTTAATGATGTACGCGGAGCGGAGCCCTTGCAAAACCGACAGGAACCATATGTCAGCCTATATCATCACCGCCTCCACACCGAGAGCAAAGGAGCTCGATACAGATTAAGAAGCAGCAGAGGAGAGGGAAATGACGGAGGAGAACCGCCGCGAGGCTTAGTCAGGTACCTGGAGACCTAGATGAATAAGATAGACTGACAGATGAAAATGGATATATAGAACAGAGATGGTGGACCAAAATATAGCTATACGGAATATAGAGATAGACGGAATCACTAAACCTAATGTATATAGATTAGGACTCGATCGGTAGGTAGAGAGAGACGGTGATAGCATAGATAGATAGTAGAATAGATATATAGATAGATAGATGATAGATATATAGATAATAGATAATGATATATAAATGAACCAGATAAATAATAGATAGAGAAATGAACAGATAGATAATAGACAAATCTTTTTTGTCACCAAAATGTCGCCCCACTTGTTTCAACAAAGAGCACTATTTTTTTTTGAATTGTAGCTGGAATGCGGCCAACGTTTCTATATTTTTGTAGTTGTGCCTTTCTCTGGACTTTTCTATTTTCCCGCTTTTTTTTCTAATAGAAAGATGATGTAAGGATTGGTGGACCAAAATCTAAGCTATATTGATATAGAGATAGATGGAAACATAAAATATGTATAACGTTAGAATATATCAGCAGGTAGATATGAACGAATAATAGATAATATATATATAGATAATAGATAGATATAGATGATAGACAAATAGAAAAAGCCGCACCCAAATGGAAAGTGAACAACGTGAGTTCCTCTTAGCAATATCCCAAAACAGCAGGCAACGTGTTCGGCTCAGTGAAGCCTTTTTCAAGCTAAGTGCACGTGCACTTGAAAAAGGCTTGCACTGGCCGAAACGTTGCTGCTGTTTTGGGATATTGCAGATAAAGAGGAACCTACGTTTTTTTCACTGTCCATTTGGAGTGCTGCCTTTTTTCTATTGGGTTACCTTTAAGTATCTGACGCACCCCGTATAGTTGGGCACCCCTTCATCATTTTCTTCTATGTGCCTGCTTGGACTTGCTTTAAAGTAGAGAGATAGATAGATAGATGATAGAAGATAGATAGATAGAATAGATAGATAGATAGAAGATAAGATAGTAGGACCACTTTTGCAGCTTTTAGAGTGCCACAAAAAATTGTGCAAGAAAAGTGATGGCATACTAGAAGCGTAGGAAAAGTGTGCGTACTTCCAAATTGTGCACCCCAAAAAAATGAACATGAGGTAGGACAATTGTGGTGCGACTCATAAATAAGTGGGATAGCAAGGCAGAAACCCAAAAAAGTCCCCAACCTGCCTTTCACCACAGCACAGAATGCCAATTTCCTACTGGATTTATACGTATAAGGGCCAATGGGGAATTATAATGTGGGTGATCTGAATGTCCACCATAATTAGACCTGGCTAGACATATTCCGGAGGGCCATACTGCAACAGGAGAACAATAGCATCTCTGTCACCTGGTGTAAATCCTCAGACAGTGAGAATGAGGCATTTTCTAATCCAAGCAAATAGCAAACTAGTAACTACTCGCACACTCCAGGGAGAGATAATCAGAATGGTTGGGGTCCAGCCCATCATCCTCCTAATTAGTGAAGATAGTTGCTAGGGTAATATCCGTATGAGGAGGTAATAGTGGAGGGGGCCCTCACCATTTGAATTAGTTGGCCATACTGTGTGTGTATCGCTACTTAAACAACAGTATCAAACATGAGGGTAACATTCTGTCCCTTCCACATCCACCTGTAAACTAGAGATAGAAGAGTACCACAGGCACATGAACCCCTACCAACTTGAACACCTATGTGTAATCGCTGTTAGTATATTATGAATCGTGATACTGTCATCAATGGACACCCGGGGGCGATTAGGAAGATGAAATCTGCCTCTGGTCGAAATTCGTTGGTTAGGGGGCAAATAAGCCGGTGAGAAGTCACGTCAAGGTATGGATGTGTGGGAGGCCCACTCCTCGGGTGTTAGTGTAGGAAGCCCTCTATAAACCCTATCTGGGCTATGGAGGGCCCTATTGTACCTATGGAGCCCTCACGGGCCACACCCTAAACGACTGCCACCACCTATGAGGTCCAGAATTCAGTAATGTCATCGAAAGGAATAGGATAAGGATTAATTAACGAATGGGGTCCGCCTATCTTTCCCTGGTCCCTGCCTGTGGGCCTGCTGACCCTATACCTGAGCAGTGTCAGAGGTCCTAGGGAAGCATAGAATCCACTCACAGTAAGTGTCATCTGTGTGTTGACTAACAGTTAATTGGTAGAAATTACGTGGTCATTTCCCCCCCAAGAAAATATAAGTGCCAAAAACTACATGAAAAGGTAATGAATATTACTGTGCATTCAAATATAATAACAGAATGTTTAGCCTCCCAAGTCAAGGTCACTCATAGTCCCTACATGACAGATGTGGTTCTCATCATCTTGAGACCGCGAAGTTTCCTGCAAGGGATTACGTTAATAGTAATTTCAGTATTGCATAATGTACAACCTGGAGACAGTCTCTCACTAATCAAGGTGTTAAATGAATAATATAAAGACTCGATCCCAGGTGAGGCGCACAGCCCTGTGTGGGGTAAAGGCGATAGTGCCATGCTCTTTAGTACCGGGATGTTGTGAGTTCGTTCTGGTATTGGTACCCCGGCGCTTGAGCAGTAATCCGCCTATTCCTCCCCATTCTGTTATCTGGCAAAACAACCAGATAGACCCACGCAGCTCTCACAGGCTTCTCTTCAGTCACTTGTCACCTGGATATTGGCGCTGATGGGTTGTTCAAACAGCAGAATTTTTTATTTTTGTTAATCTGTTTTCCTTACGACAGAATGGCTGACCATACACAAGCTCTTGTAGCTCTTGTATCCCTCATCCCTCATAGACTGTAAGCTCTTGTGTCACCCCTTCATCCTCTAGACGTAAGCTCTTGTGTCCACCCCCCTCATCCTCGTGTTCTGTAGCCTTTGTCACCCCCTCTCTCATAGACTGTAATCTCTTTTGTCACCCCCTCATCCTCAGAGACTGCGTAAGCTCTTGTATCACCCCCTCATAGCCTGGAAGATCTGGTCCCCCCTCAGTCCTCATAGAATGTAAGCTCTTGTGTCACCTGTCACCCCCTCATCCTCATAGACTGTAAGCTCTTGTGGTCAACCGTCCTCATCCTCATAGACTGTAAGCCTCTTGTGTCACCCCCACCCCCCATGCCCTCATCCTCATAGGCTTAACTCTTGTGTCACCCCTCCCTCCCATGACTGTAAGCTCTTGTGTCAGCCCCTCTTCCTCATAGACTGTAAGCTCTTGTGTCACCCCCTCATCCCAGAGCTTAAGCTTTTGTGTCAGCCCTCATCCTCATAGACTGTAAGCTCTTGTGTCACTCTCATCATCCTCATATACGGTAAGCTCCTTGTATCACCCTCCTCATCCTCCTAGACCTGTAAGCTCTTATGTCGCTCTCATCCTCATAGACTTTAACTCTTGTTTTCCCTCCCTCATCATCCTCTAGTCTTAAGCTCTCGGGTCACCCACCCCTCAATCCTCATAGACTGTCAGCTCTTTGTCACCCCCTCATCCTCATAGAACTGTAGCTCTTGTTCAGCGGCCCTCATCCTCATAGACTGTAGCTCTTGGTTCAACCCTCAGCCATAGACTGTTAGACTCTGTGTCACCCCCTCATCCTCATATACTGTAAGCTCTTGTGTCACACCCCTCATCCTCATAGACTGTAAGCGCTTGTGTCAGCCCCTCACCTCCATAGACTGTAAGCTCCTTGTGTCACACCACCCCCTCATCCTCTCGACTGGAAGCTCTTTGGTGACCACGCTCGTCGCATCCTCGATAGACTGTAAGCTCTTGTAATCACCTCTTCATCCTCATGAGACTGTAAGCTCTTGTGTCACCACCTGCCTCATCCTCATAGCTGTAAGCTCTTGTGTCAACACCCCATCATCCTCATAGACTGTAAGCTTTTGTGTCACCCTCACCCCCACCAGCCCTCATCCTATAGAACTGTAGCTCTTGTGTCCACTCCTCATCCTCACAGACTGTAAGCTTTTTCACCCTCATCCTCATAGACTTTAATCTCTTGTGTCAGCCCCCTCTTCCTCATAGACTATAGCTCTTGTGTCAACCCTACCCTCATCTCATAGACGGTAAGCTTTTGTTCCACCCACACCCCCGCCTTCCTCATAGACTATAAGCTCTGTTGTCCAACCGCCCTCATCCTCAAGACTGGAAGCTTTTGTGTCCTCACCCACCCTCCTCAATCCTATAGAACGTAAAGCTCGTGTGTCAACCATCTTGTGTCACCGCCCCCTCATCCTCATAGACTGGGGTGTGTACTCTTGTGTCACCCCCCGCATCCTCATGAGACTATAAGCTCTTGGGGCACCCACCACACCCTCATCCTCATAGACTGGTAAAGCTCCTTGTGTCACCGTAACCCCCCATCCTCTAGAACCTATAACCTCTTGTGTCACCCCCCTCATCCTCTAGACTGTAAAGCGCTGTGTGTCACCGCTCCCCCCCATCATCATCATAGAACTGTAAGCTCTTGTGTCACCCACCCTCATCCTCATAGACTGTAGCTCTTGTGTCCCACCCCCGTCAATCCTCAGAGCCGTAATCTCTTGTTGTCACCACCCTCATCCCTCATCTACTGTAATCTCTTGTGTCACCTGTCACCCCCTCACTATAGACTGTAAGCTCTTGTGTCACCCCCCCTCTTTCCTCTAGACTATACGCTCTGTGTCTCCGGCCACATCATCCTCATATACTGTACGCTTCTTGTGTCACCCCCCCCCTCATCCCTAGACTAGATAAGCTCTTGGGTCACCCCCCTCTCTCCGCATAGACATAAGCTCTTGTGTCAACCCTCATCATCCTCGTTAGACTTAAGATTCTTGTGAGCGGGCCCTCAATCTATTGTAACCATATGAATTTTTGTCCTGTACGTCTTTATTTTATCTGTATTGTCCCATATGATTTGTTATAGTTTCTACGGAATATGATGGCGCTATATAATAAAGCTTATATACTATTCCAGTTATTTCCGCCGCTAGCTTGGTTTCTTTTAGAATGGTCACAGAAAACCTTTGAATACCCCGGCCCACGTGATAATTGTGAGTGAGTGTTACCAATTGATCTACATGCACATGTTATGATTGGTAATGGGTACAAGATCCTCAATCACTGATGGAAGTGGGGACCCTGTGAAACCACTTGACTCGGATACACACGTTAACTCCTACTAGAGTCGGGTGTGGGACTCTATAGAGGTGCCGTATGCTGAAAACTATTGCCCCAGTACAGCCCAAGTTGGAATCCAAGGATTTGGTACCACTCTATAGGCGTTATTTTAGGATTTTTTTTCACCATGTCCATTTACAACAGAAACAGACTGTTGACCCACATTTACTATTAGGAGGCAACTGCACTATTTCAGGTTTGCCCTTATGTGCAGAGTGGTGCCAGATTAATGGAAAGTTTTTTTTTTGCCTTTCTCATAAAGACGTGAAAAATTTGTCTTTTCTTTCTTTTTTTCTCTTGCATATGACTAAGGAGGTGCTTTTTTGGAGGCAACTAGTCAATTGTCTAACATGAACGAGAGAAAACCTAAAGGCAGAAGTTGGGCCAAGATCTGGCCTGGCACACGCCCGCCCCAAACATTTTTTGGTCTTTTTCCTTCTTTTTTCTCTGCTATGACGGAGGAGGTGATTTTGTGGGAGGTTAAATAGGCAAGTCCTAACATGAACAGAGAAAACATAAAGCAAAGTGGGCCAAGCTTGCTGTGGCCCCCCCGAACAAGGCTGCGTGCCAAAAACTTAAACTTTGGGAAAAACAAAAAAAAAATTTTTCCTAATTACCCTGGTAAGACGGTTACCACACACTTAGTCCCTGTCAATAAATTTATATAGCAGCCAGTCCCCACAGGAACAAAAAGGGTTGTGGAAACACTGCTGTAAAGGATAGCTCACACACATCCTATCAACAATGATGGGTATGGTTCACTTTAAATCTCCCTATGATATACAGAGGTTCTGGGAAATGATTTATCATTTAGAATGACTGTACCTGTTAGCTAAAGTGTAGCTTATACGTGTGTCTATTTTTATGGGTATGGTATCAATGGAAATACACAAACTGTGAAGATGAAAGCCAATGTACCATCTCCTACTTATCCCCCATGAGTGAATACAAGACCCATTTTCTGCTTCCCTTAAACATCATTCAGAGCTCATACTGATTTCAATGGCTGAATGGTAGTAGAAATGTTAAAAAAAGACACAGTGTCAATGCAGATCATTATTAATGGATCCTTCGCAGATATGATTGATCTTAATTATTTCAGTACGGACAGCACACCCGGCCTCTCATCTTCTGTGCACGACAATGTGGTATTTAATAAAGAACTCAACATAGTTGGACGGATAGAATGGTCCGGCATAAAATAATACACACTATAATGGAAACTAAATCTCTAAAACCCCTCTCTCTTGAAAGACCATCCAATTAATACATCAATAATCTGTGACAGATGTGGACATGTATTATTAACTGCTCAAAAAACACAAAAATCTTCGTTTAGAAGACCAACCTCTAAAAGAGTCACAGATATAATTTGTCCGTTTTGGGAAGCCGCCGGGCCCAAGGTTCTTCAAAGGGGGTGGACATGGCTGCCCATTCAATAGTTTTGTCATCGAAAATATATTTAGAGTTTGAATTTCTACTTATAGCAACTTATGATGTAAAAATGTCATATGAGGTATGGTTTACCTCAAGTAAAATGTTGAGTGAGGTAGGAAAGAACGTCCTCAACTGACATGCCTGTTACTTTACGGGTGGGCCGTGCACTTTTGTCTTTAAAAAAATATGTCAATGAGCCATAGAAACTGCGGGCGACTTGCACCGATCGCTTCTCTGGCTATGCTATCCTTAAAAATAATGACAACCCCTGTCACTCATATGCAACCCTCTTGTTCCCCCAACCGCTCTCTTGCATACCACCGATGAGGGCACCACCTCACACCCTACCGTTGTCTGCAAGTCTGGCACGCAGGCGCAAGAACCTTTCCCTGGTTACTAGTGCAATGTGAAGAGGCTTGCAGACAACCAGTGACGTCACCATCTTGTCTCACTGAGCTGCTGCGGGACGAGCTGTGCATCAGGAAAGCTGGGAAATTGTGCATAGTTTAGAAGATAGCAGACCAACGCAACGCAGAGTGGCCTCGAGGCTCATTTACACTGCATAACTGCTTTTTCCATAAATAGTACACTATACTGTAATAGATAAATCTTCGTCACTTTATTCAGTTTTTTATATGTTTTTTTTCTACAGTCAGTAGGGGCTTCCTAGATGGTGAAGAAACCCTTGGTCACATGATCCATTTACCACTCTGTCTTCGTAGTCACATGCTAATGCTTGTGACAAGAATACAGTCAGCGAGATGATCCTTCCCTTGGGGGATAACTGTAGTATTGCAATGAACGCATTTGAAGAAGAAAGTTGTAATAATATTTGTGGACTGGCAATAAATATTAGGATGATGGGATATAAAAGGTTGTGCCTTTTAGAGCTCCATGCTGCCTTCTCTCTCAGGGCATTGTTAAATACATTAGTCTCTGCTATCTGGCGTGATTTATCAGAGTTTGTTATGCACTCTCCTTGTTAAAGATCTACAAATATTATATAATTAAATAATATACATATTTTTGGGAACAATGCCTCGAATAATCAATTATATCTGCAGATCAGTTTTTGTCCATAGTTGCACTAAACATGTCTTTGGATCTCTGCACATGTATTTACAGAGTGTTTTGTGCCACACTTTTGTGCCTCATTTTTTCTGACAACTGTTACAAGTTGACCTAAAAGGGGGTGTTAGTGATTTAGTCTCAACACATTGGCCAAGACTTTTAAAGCCTCCAGCGCCATGTCTCGTTGTTGTCGTGCAACTTATTGCACATGTATTTAAGAAGGGTCCGAAGTGTTCGACTGCACTGTTCCGACACGACAAACTTCGCACACTGAAAGGCCTTCCATTGCCACAGTCGACCATGGATCTCTCTCAACACCAACAACCTGATCGAGTTGGTGGGTGTCGGTAGAACAATCTCTAGATCGCATGGCTGACGTGCACTGGAAGCCCCTTTCATTTTGGGTTGGGGCGAAGTTTGTCGTGTCGGACACGTGCAGTCGCAACACTTCGGACACTGCTTAAATACATGTGCAATCAGTTTGCACTGACAATAACGAGCCCCATGGGCTGGGCTTTAATATCTTGCCAATGTTGTTAAGACTACTGGCACTAAGCACCCCCCCCTTTTAGGTTCACAAAGTGTAGTGTAAGAAAAACTGAGGCACAAGAAGTGACACAAACACTCTGGAAATACTTGCACTCCAAAACCTTGTTAGATTGCCAATATGTGACAAAAAACTGATGCAGATATAATGATATTTCTGGCCATTGTTCCCAAAAATAGGTATATTTTAATTTAATATATAATTATTTTTATTATCTTTAACAAAATCAGTGAATAACAACTCTGTCTCAGCCAGATAGCGAGACTAATGTATGTAAAAATGCCTGAGAGAGACATCCAGATTGGAGCTCTAAAAAAGAGGCCAACCAGCTTATTCCGATAATCATAATATTTATGTGCCACAGTCCACAATATTTTACCTTCTTCTTCAAATGTTCATGGGCAATACTACAGTTTATCCATCAAGGGAAGTATCATCTCGCTGGACTGTAATCTGTTCCCAAGCAATTAGTCATTGAATACGTACTAGTGTTAAATGATCATGACACAGGCCCATATAGGAAGCCACCTACGGACTGTAAAAACACATATAAAAACTGAAAAAGTGCTCATTTTCTCTATACATTAATTTGTAATTTATGGCAAACATTTATCATTTGTAAATGAGCCTGATGCACTCTGGGTTTCCTCTGTTGTTTCTGCTGATCTTCTTAAATAGGCACAATCCCAGCCTGCTCATTAGGCACCGCCTCGTCCGCCCGCACTCCAGTGAAGACATCTGGTGACGTCACCTGGTTGTCTGCAGTCTCTCCCTTGCAACTAGTACCAGGAAGTGTCTTCGCCTGCTCAGACTTGCAGACCCGGGTGACATCATCTGTCTGTACATGCAGAGATCGGGTGGGACAAGAGGTTCATATGAGTGACCCGTGTTGTGCATATGTAAGAAGATAGCATATCCAAGAGGCGATCCGTTGAAGTCGCCCGCAGTTTCTCTGGCTCATTGACATATTTTTTTTAAGACAAAAGTGCACGTCCCCCCCTAAAGTAACAAGCATGTCATGTAGGACCCCCCCCCGTCTACCTTCACTAAACATTTTACTTGAGTAAAACATTACATCAGATACTTTTCCATCATCATTTGCTATACGTATAAAGTCAAAGCGATAAATCTATTTTCAGATAAAAAACTATGAATGGCATCCATGATCTACCCCCTTTGAAGAACCTGGGCCCTGGGCGGCTCCCAAAAGGACAATTAAATCTGTGACTATTTTAGAAGGGTTGTCTTTCTAAAGACGATAGGCAGTATACATAATACAATGTCACTCTGTCACGATTATTATGTATATAATTGTATGGTCTTCCAAGAATAGTGTGTGTATGAGATTTAGATTTGCCAGATAGTGTGTATTATTTTTCTGCACAGTCATATAACTCCAAATATGGTGAGTTCTTTATAACGACACTTGTAGTGACACCGAGATGCTGAGTCCGTTGCTTGCGTACTTACTAATTAGATCAATCTATCTTAGAAGATCCCTTATTAATGACTGCATTGACACTGTGCTGTTAACATTCTAAGAACATTCAGTACCACTTGAAATCAATGAGCTCTGAATTAATGTATTAGAGGAAGCAGAAAATGGGTCTTGTATTCACTCTGAGGATAGTAGGGAGATGGTATTTGCTTCATACTTCACAGTTTTTGTGTATTTTCCATCTGATAACATCCCATAAAAATAGACCACAGAGCTACACTTTCAGCTAACAGGTCCATGTCCTTCTTAACTGGATAAATCATTTCCCAGACACCCTGTATATCATAGGGAGGACTTTAAAGTGAACCCATCCCCATCAATTGATAGGATGGTGGCTATCCTTACAGCAGTGTTCGCGACAACCTTTTTTGTTCGTCTGGGACTGGCTGCATCTTAACAATTTGTTCCAGTGACGGACGGCTGGTGTACCGTCTTACCAATGGTTTCCCCCATTGAAAAATTTTTTTTTTGTTTCCAAGTTTAGTTTTGTGGCAGCACCTTTGTTCGGGGTGTGCAACAGCAAGCTTGGCCCACTTCTGCTTATATGGTTTTCTCATCGTATCATTTTCGAAATTGGCCTATTGCCCTCCCAAAAAATCACCTCCTCCGTCATATGCAGAGAAAAAAAGAAGAAAAGACTAAATTTTAAATTGGGGGGGGGGGGGGGGGCCGGGGTGTAGTGGCCACGGCCCGATACTTGGCCCACTTCTGCTTTAATGTACGTTTTCTCTCTTCATGTTAAAATTGCCTATTTGCCTCCCAAAAAATCACGCTCCTTAGTCATATGCAGAGAAAAAGAAAGAAAAAGACAACTGTTTCACTCCTTTATGAGAAGTTCAAAAAGAAAAAACCTTCCTTAATTGTACACTCTGCACATAATGTGGCACACTCTGCATAGTGCAGTTTGCCTCACTAATAGTAAATGTGGGTCAGTCCCTGTGCTTGTGTACAGTGAGACATGGTAAAAAAATCTAACATAACGCCTATAGAGTGGGTACAAATCTTGGACTTCACCTTGGGGCGGTACATTGGGAAATGTTGTCAGCTTATCCTGGCACCTCTATCGTATCCCACCTGACTCTAGTAGGAGTATCACGTGTGTATCAGTATTCATTGGTTTCAGGGTCCACGCCATCAGTGATTGAGGAGGTACCCATTACCAATACATAACATGTCGATGTAGAGCATGTACACGCACCACAATTATCATGGGGTATCAAGGTTTTCTGTGACTCATCTAACACAGAAAATCCAAGCTAGCGGAACTTAAATGGCAAGTATATATAGCTTTATTGATATCGCCATCATATTCCGTAGCACTTAACAATCCTAGGACCATATACAGATAAAATCGAGACGTACAGAGTACACATTATATGGTACCATAAAGAGTGAGGGCCCTGATCACAAAGCGTACAGTCTAACATGATGAGAGGGGTGACCAAGAGCTTATCGTCTTGATGAAATTGAGGGGGTGACAAAGAGCTTATATTCGCTGAGGATGAGGGTGACACAAGACGCTTACGTCTATGAGGATAAGGGGGTGACACAAGCGCTTAAGTCTATAGGGATGAGGGGGTGACACAAGAGCTTACGTCATGCTTATGATGGTGACACAAGAGCTTAACAGTCTATGAGGATGAGGGGTGAACAGCGAGATTTACAGTCTATGCGGATGAGTGGTGCACAGAGCTTACATCAGGAGTGAGGGGCGTTGACACAAGATCTTACGTGCCTATGAGGATGACAGGGGTGAACAAGACGCTTCCAGTCTATGATGATGAGGGGGTGACACAAGAGCTGATATAGTCTCTGAGGATGAGGGGGTGACACAGAGCATACATTTCTATAGGATGAGGGGTGAACACAAGACGCTTATAGTCGATGAGAGATGGGGTGACACAAGAGCTTACAGTTCTATGAGGATGAGGGGTTCACCAATACTCTTACAGTCCTAAAGGATAGGGGGGTGACACAAAGCTTACAGTCTATGAGGATGAGGGGGTGTACACAAAGCTTATAGTCTATGAGGATAGGGGGTGACACAAAAGCTTACTTCCCTATGAGACTGAGGGGTGACACCGAGCTTATCGCCTATGAGGAAGAGGGGTGACACAAGAGCTTACAGTCTATGAGGATGAGGGGTGACACAAGAGCTTACAGTCTGGATGATGAGGGGTGACACAAAGCGTACAGTCATAAGGATTGAGGGGGTGACATCTAAGCTTACAGTCTATGCATGCATGAGGGTGTGACACAAGAGCTTACAGCCTATGAGGATGATGGGTGACCAAAGCTTCAGGTCTATTATGATGAAGAGGTGATACAGAGCTTACGCCTATGAGGTGCGATAGTGACACAAGAGCTTACAGTCCCTTATGAGGATTAGGGGTACACAAACACTTACAGTCTATGAGGATAGGGGCTGACACCAGAGCTTACAGTCTATGAGGATGAGGTGTGACACAAGAGCTTACAGTCTATGAGGATTAGGGGGTTGACACAATACTAACAGTCTATGAGGATGAGGGTGTGACACAAGAGCTACAGTCTATGAGATGCGGGGTGTGCCACAAGAGCCTAACAGTCTATGAGGAATTAGGGGGTGACACCAATCTTACAGTCTAGAGATGTAGGTGGTGACACGAGAGCTTACAGACTATAGGGATGATAGGTGGACACAAGCTTACATCTATGAGATGAGAGCTGACATGAGCTTACAGTCTATAGGATGAGGAGGTGATACACTATCTTACAGTTCCTATGAGGATATAAGTGACACAAGAGCTTACAGTCTATGAGTGTGAGGGGCTGACCCAAAGCTTACAGTCTATGAGTATTAGGTGACACAAGACTTACAGTCTATGAGGAGAGGGGGCTGAACATACAGATCTTACAGTTCTATGAGGATGAGGGGGACACAAGATCTTACAGCCTATGAGGACGAGGGGTGACACAAGAGCTTACAGCTCATCTGAGGCTGAGGAGGTGACACAAGAGCTTACCGTCTTGCGGATGAGGGGTTACACAAGACTTCCAGTCCTATGAGGATGAGGGTGGGGACACCATTCTTGACATTCTATGAGGGGTGACACAAATAGCTTACAGTCTATGCGGATGAGGGGTGACACCAAGCTTACAGTCTATGAGATAGGGGTGTGACACAAGAGCTTACAACTACGAGGATGAGGGGGGGTGGCACAAGAGCTTAACATCTATATGATGACTAGGGGTGACACAAGGCTTCAGTCTATGATGATTACGGTATACAATAGTCCAAGAGCTTGTGTAATGGTCGCCGCCATTCCGTGTAAGTAACAGTATAAAAAAATAAAATGTCGGGCTGTTTGACCCAACCATCACCGCCAACTTAGCCAAGGTGAAAGTGACTGTAAGAGCAGCACTGGAGCTTGGTGCGTCTATCTGGGGGGGGGTGTTTTGCCACATAACGAAGGGCGGAGGCATAGGATGGATTACTGCTCCAGCTCGTACAATCCAGAACTAAATCACACATCCCGGTACTAAAGGCATTCACGGATCTCCTTTTACCACACAGGGCTGTGCGCCTCACCTGGATCGATCTCTTATATGATTCATTTTGAACACCTGTTATTGAAGTAAACTGTCTTCCAGGTAGTACATTTTCGGCATACTACTGAACTTCATTAACGTAGCCCCTAGGCAGGGAACTTCTCGGCTCAGATGAATACGCCACATTTATGTCATGTGGAATGATGAGTGACCGGGACTTAGACTAGGACTAAACATCGGTTATATTCTAGATGGCACATTAATAGTCATTTCAACCTTTCTGGAGTTTTTGGCACTTTCTTTTCTATGTGGGAACTGACCTCTGAATTTCTACAAGAACTTTGGTCAACACCGATACAATACTGTGAGTGGATCACTGTTCCCCTAGTACCTCTGCCCTGCTCAGTAGAGGTCAGCAGGCCCCCAGCAGGACAGATTCAGTCGGGGCAGTCGTTTAGGGCTGGGCCCCGTGGATGAGGCTCCATAGTGGACACTAGGGAGCCTACATAGCCCATGATAGGGTATAATAGGGATTCCTACACTAAACACTCCGAGAGGGGGCCTCCCCACATCATAACCTTGACGTGACTCACCGAGCTTTATTTGCCCTAACCAACGAATTTCTGACCAGAGGGATTCATCGGTGTTCCTATCGCCCCCGGTGTCCATTGACTGACAGTACACGATTCTACATTATACTCACATACGATAACACATTGGTGTGCTAATTTGTAGGGGTTCATGTGCCTGGGTACTCTCTCTCTCTAGTTTTACTGTGGATGTGGCAGGACCAATATGATTACCCCCCTGTTTGTCCTGTTGTTTCTAAGTAGCTAAAACCACACACACTATGGGCACTAATTCAAAGGTTAGGGCCCATCCACTATTACCTCGATCGGAACTATAGCCCTAGCAACCTATCTTCACTACTTAGGATTGATGATGGTGCGGGACTCCCCCCCATTCTGACTTATCTCTCCCTGGTGATGCACTGAGTTCACTAGGTTTGCTACCTTTCTTTGCACTTAGAAAATGCTCAGTCCTCACTGTTTGAGATTTTACACAGCAGGTGACCGAGATTCGATTGAATTCTCCTGTTGGCAGTAGGAACCTCCTGGAATATGTCTCGCAGGCGTATTCTGGTGGGCGCAATTCAGATCACCCACATTATAATTCCCCATTGGCCCTATAGCCGTATAGATATACGTCTGAACTCTTGCGCATTACGTGCTGTGAGGTGGCAAGGGCAGGTTGGGGACGTTTTTTTTTGTTTCAGCCACTGCTAATCCCACTTATGTATGAGTCTGACAACAACAATATTTCCTACCCTCATGTCATTTTTTTTGGGTGCACAATTTTGGAAGTAACCCACTTGTCACTACCTTCTAGTATGCCAGCACTTTTCTGCACCATTTTTGTTCACTCTTAAAGCTGCAAAGCTGGTCTCCATATCTGCTCATCTATCTATTATCTATCCATCTATCTATCTATCTATCGATCTATCTATCTATCTCCTTAAAGAAGTCCCAAGCAGCACATATGAGAAATTAGGAAGGGGTGCAACACCTATTAGTGCCGGTCGTCAGATAACTTTAAAGGGAATCAAGAGAAAAAAGGCAGCACTCCCCTCAAACTGTGAAAGTGAAAAAACGTGAGTTGTCCTCTTGATTGCATCTCCCCAACAGCAGCAACGATTTCGGCTCAAGTTGCAAAGCCTGTATTATACAAGTGGCACTTGCCCTTAGCTTGAAAAAGGCTGCAACTCAGAGCCAACGTGGTGCTGTATTTGGGATATGCAATAAGAGGAACTCACGTTTTTTCCTTTCCATTTGATTGCTGTCCTTTTTTCTATGTGGCATATCTTATCTCTCTATCTATCTATCTATCTATCTATCTATCTATCTTCTAGTCGTTCACTATCTACCCATTATATTAGTCTAATCTTTATACCGATTTTAGTGTTTCCATCTATCTCTTATCTCAATATATCTAGATTTGACGGTCCACCAATCTATATATCCATCAGCTTTCTATCTAAAAAAAAAGAAACTAAAGTCCAGAGCAGCACAACTCCAAAAATAGAATCAAAGTGGCAGCATCCAAGCTCCAATCAAACAGAGTTGATCTTATGGAACAATTGGCGACATTTTGGCTGTGACAAAAAGCGTCTATTAGCTATCTGTTCATTATCTATCTATTCTTTTCGTTCATTATCTATCCATTACTATCTATCTCATCTATCTACTATCTATCTATCTATCTATCTATCTACTGCTATCTATCTATCAATGTCATCTCTCATTACTACCGATATTATTCTAATCTAGATCATGTTTGATGATTCCATCTATCCTATTCAGTTATACTATTTTGGTCCCCAATCTCTGTATCTATATCCTCCATTTCATCGTCAGTCTCAATCTATCTACATCCTTTGTCTCCAACGTATCTTCACTACGCCACTCTCGGCTGTCATCTCCGCTCATTCACTCTCTGCGTGACGTCCTTTAAATCTGTCGAGCTTCCTATCTCGGCGGATCTTGGAGTCGGACTAGGTGCATAGGCTGACATATGGTCACTGTAATTCATGTTTTTGAGCAGGTCTACCTCTCCAGTACATCTTAGCAGGCGTTTACTAGGCAGGTCGAGGCAATGGAAAGGAAGGAGATTCTGGATGAAGACACAGCTTTGTGATAAGCGATCATACAGCTCTGCGTTACAACTCCAGGCTGATGTAAGGCAGACTCTATTTATAGTCTTCGGCCTCATTGCTATTACTAGGCAGTCAGCTCTGACTTGAGGGCCATTTAGATGGACTCATTATCGCTCATCCATAAGTCTGCAACATGTCTGAATGCTCCTTCATTAACTCCTTTTTCTCTTCTTCCTGCTTCCTCTCTACCGGTCTTGCGTGATCTGTCTGTACATGGTACCTAACTTTGCGCTGGATACACGCAAGGTGACAGCAAGGGTCAGTAAGCGCACGTCGTGCGGGTTTAAGTAAGGTGCGTATTGTACCAGAGAATCGCATATACGGATGTCACAGTCTAGTTTTGTCTGCTTAATCTCTTGTCGCATAGCGATCCTTATCTCTGTATGTTGTAGTAAGGTTAGTCGCGATTCACGTATCATCGTACTGTCTAATTTCTGATGGAACGCGCGATGGTGCAACTAGAGGCAGCAACCTATCAGCGCTACAGTTCGTGGCAACGAGGCTGGTGGTCGTACTCAGATGACATGTCCTAATCTCAACTCGACAGTGGTTCGCTGTAATAGAGTGGTGTATGGTCTCCTGTGTGGGTCAATATCACTGATCAGCCAATGGAGTAGATATGACAAGCTAGATGCCATAATCTTTAACTAGAAAATCGGCTAGCTACGGTGGAGTAAGACATACTAGGAATTCTGCAAACTCTGGCATGTCATCAGGATGTACACATGAATGAGGTATTGTTCAATTACACAGACAAATACAAGATTAATAACAAAAAAAGGACAAGAGCGATAATTATTTACGAATAGCACACAAATATATTTACTATATAATGCATCGCAACTCTCCAGACGTATGATCCGTGCTCATTCTTGTCTGAATCACTTGGCAAAGCACTGTTGACAGAGCTACAAAGCTCAGATATTTAATGAGGAGGTTTAATGTGGGGTGTACTCTAATATACAATAATACAACAGTCTCAGACTAAGGATGCTCTCTGACGTGGTCACCGGCCATTCTACGGTGATGCTCGTGTCTAGGTATACATCCATTGGGCATCCATATCTATCTACTTGTCAAGGTATACCGCTGAGTGAAGGATTACTAGGCGGTATACTTTAGGAAGACTATTGGAGTGTATCGTGCTGCAGGGTGAGGTGCCCATTCCACCCCATAGTACCTCCCCAGCAATCCGGAGGACCCAACCGGTAAGGCGGTCGACGGGTACGAGGGATTAGACAGGGTATGGTACGGGTAAACTGACGCAGTCTGTGTAGGAGCAGTCCCACAGGTGGCGCGGGAGGCCCTCGGTAAATTGACAGGGGGGGGGGGGTTGGGGGGGGCGGGAAAAAGGGGGGGGGGGGCGGGGGGGCCATCTGGCCTATGTGATCTCTGGAGTCATATCCACAAGACAACGTCTCTACGAGATTTGTACTGAAGTAACTAAAGGTTGGGAACAAAAAAAAAATGGTGCGTCTCAGTTATCAGTCACTTAGGTCATTTGCCTCAGGCGAAGCCCTTTAGTAGGTTTGCCTGAGGTAGGATGTTACCTTGTACTTATCTTCCCAGGTTGCCGAATGGCCGCTGGGTTGGTTTGGGGCACGCTATTCTGATAGTTCCATGGTATGAGTGCCGCACCTCTCCAGGCGGTATATAAGTATAATCAGGCGGCTGGCCGTCGTGGCACACATATCCACAACTAGCCGTGCAAGTATATCATAGTATACATAAGCCATACAGAATGCTTCAGAAATAAGGTTATCTCAGTTGTCGTGACATTATGCAACGGTCAAGGCGTAGCTCTTGCTGCCAAAGACACTAGTACCAGCAGGTGAGACAAAAAACTGCCACAGGGCAGACCTTCTCACTCGTTAAGCCGTGCAGCGATTAGCTAGGTGTACCTCACCATCGAAGTGAATATTCAACGCAAAACGCATCAGAAGTACAACGTGATATAGTGTCGCACATCGCAGACTAGACAGCAATTTCCGCTTACCGCGCCACGCGAAATCGCTGTTATTCCGGTCGCCAACACGTCGTGAGTACGTCAGTCGGCGGGTCCGGTCATTCCTCGTCAGTACCACGCGAAGGTGACAGTCTCATGGGGCGCAACCGAAGTGCTTCGGTGTCTGTCGCTGCAATCGTCACACATTTGTTCTCGGGTGTCGTTGGGCTGATCTTGTACATTTATACATACACACGGAAGACTAGCAGGTACGCTCTGACTTGCCGTAACGGTAGTATCCATTCTATAGCATCCACAGACAGTCTTTAGACGGAACATGGGCCCGCACCCTCTATCGAGTGACACAGATCGCTGTGTCTAGTTGCTCGAGTGTCAGATTGTGTGACTGTGGGCGCTGCGAGTGCCTAATAGTACACGCTTCACCCAACTGCCTCTGTACGCTAGCGATAGCTGAGTTCGTAAGCGTGATAGAAGCATACGGACTAGTTCTACGTGCGCACCCTCCACCAGCACTCCCTGACCCAGAAAGGGTGAGGGAACTAGCCAGGATTGTGAATCTGCACTGGTAGTGTGGATGTGTATCGGAGTCATTTAACCTGATCATTTGGCTGCATCTCACTGTCCTCTACTAGACGGAATTACAGGCCATCCTTGGCCGAAGTGGGCGCCTTCTTGGGCTAGCATCGTCCTACTGGACGAACTAAGAGTCATTTTATGCGAGTTCAATTACTATATCTTCTCTGGTCGCCTCCATTACAGTCTTACTAAGGCATAGTCAGGGAGCGATGTAACAGCTAGTGGCATCCCATCAACTATACTAAAGGACGAAGTCATAGTATCAGGAATAATAACTGGGGAGGAGCCGCTTCATTGATTGTGGATCGCTCCAACGCACGCTCTTTACGTGTACACGTGATAGCTGTCTAGCTGTTGTGTGCACTAGCACTGTGCAAACCACAGCAAGCACCCAGGCGTGTGTCACGGCAACTGGTACTCTTTTTTTTTACGTCCCTGAAAACGGTAAAAAATGATCAATCCGATAAAAGGGTGTCCCGAATAAGTTCCAGTCACCTCATTGAATAGATAAACAGGGAGCACAGAGAGCTATACTGATTGTCTGTCGCTCATTAATCAAGTACATTTCCAACATCCATCAGGTTTGTTCTCTCAAGTAGGGGAATGGTCATTCTGGTGCTGTGGATGTCGGATGATAAGCGTTGCTGCCATTCAAACGTCCACACAACCTCTGCGCAAGGAACAGCTGGCGCTAACTAAGCATGGCTACCACACTAGGGCATGCTCTCTACCATATATGTCTAACTCCATGGGGAGCGCATCGTGCCCCGGCAGTATGCATCCTTGTCCGACCATCGAACTGTGTGCTTTGTGAACGTGTTGAATTAGTTGGTCCCGTGTATAATCTGATGACCGAATACTCTGCTAAGTTCCGGAAGCACTTCTAGGCTATTATACGTCATCCCTCTTACACAATACTCGACTGATATTTCTTGTGAGCATACTTAGCAGCGCAAAAGGGCTATCAGCATAGTCTTCATACTATATAGATGACACCTGTCATCATAAGCGTTGGCAATGCTATCTTCATGCCTCTGTGGTGTCCGATACGTACTTGATAGCATGCACCCAAACCTCCTAGATTGTGCAGTGGCAGTCTGACATGTGAAATTGTTCCAGATTTAGAGACACTATATATATGTCTAGGTTCTCAGAGTTTAGTCTATTAGATTGCTTCGTATCTAATGCTGCTACGCCGTAAAAGAGCACTGTTACTCTATGCTTACATTTATTTCACCATTCAAGCTGAGCTAATGTTAGGTGCTTAGGGTGTAAGATTCTAGGCACCGGACTCTCGCCGCCGACACCCATAGCTGTATGCCCATAGCGTTCGTGGTGACAGCAGCTGTGTGCCACAAATATGTACTTCTGATGTGCATGGACTGCGTGATGTCGTTGCGCTCTGCCGGGTAGGTGTATGCGTGCTATTTTACGTCTTCTACCTGTGTGCGTATGTCAGTGTGGACAAGTGGGTCAGATCAATAGATGTGGCCTTCGTCTATCTGGTCTATAGATTCACAAACTCACATTACATCATTCATGGGCCAGAACACAGACAGACCACCAGCAATCAACCCTCTATAAACAACTTGCAAATTGTGTCCATCCCTGACAAAAGTAGGGGGGGGGGTGGACATATGAGATACAGCGCGAGGGCCCCCATGTTCCAGGACAACTGTCTTATTACCACTTAGAAATCTTAAGAAGAGATGTGGCCACCACTGAAATTCAGAGGACAAAAGAATCGGATCCAGGGATGGGTGTTTTTAAGCTTCTGGTAGTTCACAATAGGTTATTGTTGAACATATAGAATTTTTCCACTTTACTCCAACCCCCGACTCCTTTGATGGACGGCGCAGTAAACACATTTATCATTCCGGTCAACGGGCTCGTGTGCATATCAGGAATGGATTCTGTATAAATACCTTATGGCCCAGATTGTAAATACAGACACGTCCCAGCGGGATCGCTTCAACGCTCCGAGCTCCCTGACTGGCCTCTTACACAAAAGATGCCATCAAATAAGTCTTTCATTGCTTCAGTGTATCACATTCCCTCATTTAATTGAGCTCGGGAGGAAGGGTGGTGATGTGCCACCTGCTATCGTCAACAGGAGATTACTATTCCATACAATGAGCGACACACACAGACGGCACTTTAATAAATAGATTTCTGGTACCTCCCTCCACCTTGGCCGAACCTTTAATTGTAAATTTCCACTCCCCTGAGGTCTCACTTCCTAGTTTGCAATTTCTTTTATACTGTGACAGAGGCACATAGGGGACCACCTGCTCTCCACTCTCCATTACAGTACAAAGCTGAGCCCACAAAACTGAAGCTTAACCCCTTACCTACCGCCGTGTTGACAATCACACTGCTGGGTAAGTTCCGGGATCATGGGCTCCAATGCACATGGTCGCTACCCCTGCCAGTCAACGCTCTGGTGGTGCCAAACTGTGATGCATGGAGAAAGCGAAATCTTGTCTATACAGCCTCTGGTCTTGGCAAGACCCAAGGCCCGATAGTTTGTTCATCTACAGTGCGTCATTGGCAGATTCCCTTAGACTATAAGGCTAGATTACAGCGACATTTTGCCAGATTACCGCAAAGATCATAGTGCCTTCCTATACATCGCACCTAATTAGTAAAGAGATCAAAAATACATAAAACAAGCGCAGAACAAATTTTTTTTTTTTTTTCACAGTGACTTAGCTGTGGCAAACTGGGGTCAATCACAACCCCAAAGTTAGCCGAATTGTGGGTGGGGGAGGTTTTCAGGACCCATTTTTTTTATACCAAAACTTAGCCTTAAGGCTTGCGATAATCATGACGTGAAAGTGGCCAGAGTGCGGCTTCGTCCGCGGAAGTATGTTCAGTCCACCGCAACTTTTCCCTTCCTGATCAACTGTTCGGGTCTCTAATTAACATTCTGGAAACATCTATTGGTTTAGTGGTGTGCTATGTACCGCAGGTTTCCCCCCCACGCCCCCCTTTTTTTGCACTTTTAAATGGACGTGTCTGTAGACTTGAAAGGACAGATCCAATGAAGAGGGTTTTACGTTGCTGACCCTAGTTACCGATCACAATGTTCTCAAACAGGGATTACCTTGGAATTCTTGGGCAGGAAGTGATAACAATCAAACCTAACCTCCGATGGCACCAAAGCCAGGCTAACACTGCAACTTGTTGCCTGCAGACTGATTCTTTTTAACTATTGAATCTTATCCCAATTTACAAGTATAAGCAGATCGGCTCACATCCCTACAATACTGTCATATATTTCGTATAAGTGTCTATGGACACACATTTAAGAAGTTAGGAGTCACCACCCTAGATTTTCATTTGGCCAACCATGTAATCTCATTTCACACAAGGCTTGTGAGGAACATCTTATACTCACATGTAGGTCAGGAATCCTGTAGAAAGTAGGTCACAAGCCAACGTTCAGTACCCATCTATAGGTGGATGGATCCCTAAATGAAACAGGTTTGTGACTCTGAATTGGATCACACCATGGAGCTACTACTACTTCTCAAATAAATCAATATGGTGATAACATGTGATGGAAGCAAATTCCATATAAGCACACCTTCTAGATTCAACTCCGAGCCCTCCATGATGTGTTCCTCCGTTAATAATACGTGTATTCATCAAAAGACCGAAAAAAGAATGGATTATACTACCACAAACATTACTCATAAGGATAAGGAGGGTCTTCAACCTTCGTTATAAACATCACTGAATTCTTCAACCACATCTTTTCGGAATCCTTTGTCCCCTGCTGGTGATGTAAGTGAGCCACTCCATTCTGGAGTATAGACTGATGCTACCAACACTTCTCTCTCCATCTGTGTTTCCTTCTTCCGTAGGCCATTGTCTTCTGCTAGATGAAGAAATGGGATTGCCATTCGACCATGGATCCAGGTAGCCCAGTGCCAAATGTAGCGTGTTCTGTAGGATCCAAGGAAGATCCACCATTAGAGAGAGAAGTCCAAGTTGAATGGAGACCATTCTCAGTGTTATGCTTGACCTAAGCATGGCTGCCAAATACACATATGTTCCCATGCATGTCCTCTTGGGTAGTGCTTTTTTGTAGAGGTGCGACCATTCGCATCCCCCAAATTACCACCTACCACCCCCCCCCCCCCCCTCTTGTGGTAAAGAAAAAAAAAAAAAAAAAGGTTTCTAACGCCATTACATTTGCCCAG
Organism: Engystomops pustulosus; assembly: GCA_019512145.1. Classification (NCBI taxonomy): domain Eukaryota; kingdom Metazoa; phylum Chordata; class Amphibia; order Anura; family Leptodactylidae; genus Engystomops; species Engystomops pustulosus. The sequence continues at coordinate 10,664 of WNYA01002680.1, read as the reverse complement.
GCATAACTTCTAGTATTCCTCCCATCATAACTAGCGAGGAAAGCTGGTCACAGGATAAATTTGGCCATAAGAGTCATGATATTTCCCTCCCGGTCCAAAGCAGGAGTGACTACTTATGGTCATGGAGGTGACTGATTGGCCAAGTGGGTCCTGGGACCAAACCCTGCCACTTCAAGCCAAGCAGAGCATGGGAGCAGAGCAGGTTAAACTACCTTTCTTTTGGGCATCTCTGGTAAAAATCTATGGGGACGAGTTCTTGGAAAAATCCCTTTAAGTTCCCCATTATAAAAATGGATCCATTCTCACTTGTTGTACCTCAAGTTGCTAGCACCATAAATGGAAACCCATCGAGTGTGGATTGGTGCTCCCATTCATATGGTGAACTTACAGGCCAACCGGGTGCATAGAAGTTCTAATAAGAGTTCCCATAAGAAACATCTATGGTTCATTCATTTGACTTGGTCTCGTTACAACATCCAAGAGCTTTATTTTTCTCAATTCAATTATAAAAGGGGCTTGTTTTTAAGTGGATTAAGGTTATATTTCTCACTTACATTAGTGGATGGTAAATCCAAATAGTTTATTTTCATTTCAGCTGTTGTGAATCAGAGGTTACTGCACATTTTCCCAGACAGAACTGTCGACGAACAGCCAGCAATACATAAAACTTAACAAGTCTTAAACGTGACTCTGGCCTCCAATTCGATCAGATGCCTCGAGGATAGTAACATCCGAAATCCTTTCTCAAGGATATATTTTGCAGTCAGAGAGGCCTGCAAGACCTGCCCCTATAATCACTTATTCGTGGCTGTCCGGTTCTCCGTGGGCCCTACTAAGAGGACATCCGTGCTGTCTGAAATATGTCACAACCCAGACTTTGCAATCCGTCCAACTCTCCTTTTAAGTTACCTACAGAAAAAGAAATTAATATGACACGATAGCATTTTTTGATGTAGGACGTTTGAAAGAATATAGTTTCTCTTTGTACTGTAATGGCACCAACACTGACCAGATGGTGGGAGGTATTCAGTGATCTCTAATGCGATAACAGAATTCCTGCAATACCACATCTCACACCCACGGTCAAATGTGGCGCTTTTCCGCTTCCCCGACCACGCCCTTTAAAAGTGGATATTTTTCTAGCTTTAGCACATGAGCTTCCGAACCAAAACACACTTACATGCCGACTTGTAACCTCCTGAAACCAGATGTTCTAATATCTAGGTTTTTGAGGAAAATCGGTACAATTAGCAAATGACCTCAGAGACTCCGTCCGATTCACAGGTGGACCTTTCTGGCTGTAGTTGACTGCTTATTATTACAACTCCCTCAACGGATGGGGGGATGGGCCAGAAACGTCAAAAGGAGTTTGTGAGAATATTACATTACGGTGCCTGAATGAGCTCGCTGTGACAGACCGGAGCCCCCGAGGCTCATTTGCAATAATGCTTGGCAGCTTTTCAGAAAAATGAAGCCAACAGAAGCCAAAGAAGAGCGGCTCCAGTTTTCGGGAGACACTCACTAGCGGTTCGCGTGCTTTGTTTGGAATGCACCGCTCCACTGTAGATTTCCTTTAAGTGAAATTATAGCATTTTTTGCCAAAAAAAAATTCTGCCAATCCGCTTGCCAGAAAACAGCAGCCTGTGTGACCAAGAGGAAGAACGAGCGTACCAGCGTTTCAGAGAGAATGGAAGACAATGAAATTTGTTTGAAGGATCCCATCCGGCCTGTTCTTTGAGAACAGAGAGAAATCCCTGGATTCTATCATCCACATCTAAGACTCTTCTCTCTCACCCCTGACAAATACCCGTGCCTAGAAACCACCAGCCATACAAACCCTGGCCATGTTCCCTCCAGAGAGCAACGAGACTTTGGGGGAGATTATCAGCATTCTCTTATAGCGAGAACTTCTCTAGTTTGCCCATGGCAAACCAGCTTTTCATTTTCCTTCAGCCATGTAATAAATTAAGCTGAGCGCTGATTGGTTTTCCATTGGCAACATATAACAGTTTTTAACCTTCAGAAATCTCATGATAAATCTCCCCTTTGAATCCCCTTGTGGATAGGGACGACCTCATGACCACGCCATTATTGGGGCAACGAGAGAGGAAGGAAAAAGCTTTCATCACCGAGTCTGGAACATCTGGCCACTTGAAAACCGACGCAACTAGACGATTTACTAACTTATCATCATTTACCCTGACAGGAACAAATGGCTTTTTTTCCCCAATCTCGTACTCTGTGTTCACTGGTGATGAAAAGCTTGTAAATCAAGACCACTTAAAGGAAAAGTCCTTAAAGATCTTGAGTATGTAGCTATCTGTATCCCTATGCCAACCCTTCCTGTTACTGTACTTCGCTTCGGCAATCTCCGTGTTGTCATAGGGACATTTGGGAAGCCCATTTTTAGACGTTTCTGGTATGGAATCATGACCAGAGCCATCAGTCAATATTATAGTACTGGCACATGGCGAGGAGAACAGCTAAACTATGATTGTGACAGAGGATTTCCCAAAATATAGATGATTACCAAATGTATTAGGGCAAATAAAGTAAAAAAAAAAAACACTGTCAAATCCATGTTGCCTAAACACACCAATCAGCACTCAGCTTTTAATTTTCAAGAGCAGAGTTTGAAATGAGCTGCGCTGCGATAGGCTCCCATGGTACAAGACTGTTTCATCTTTTAGACATCTCATCGGTCCGCCCAATTGTCTGTACATACTGTGACAAAATACCTCAACACCAATCGCCAGAAACTTGGCCCAAAAATATTAGCTTTTTTCAACCAATTTATCTCCATTTAATACTAAACCAGCCTTAGCATTCGGATTCCTGGCGCGGCCTATGTTTTGGAAGCTTGAACAATCCCTTTAAATCAAGGCAACAACTTACAACCAAGGATGGAAGAGGTTAACGCACAGAGCCATCCAGGAAAATATTACAACATCACAATGTCAGAGAGATTATCTCCAAACCAAACAACGGGGAATGAACGCGTGGCGTTCTCTCGGAATCATACATACAATCACCTCCAGGAATTACTGCCCCGCCGTCCACAGCAAGGACGGGGCTCCATTCATCAGAAGTCACAACACTCTCCTGCGCTTGCAGGGGGAACCAACCCTTCTGTGGGTGAAGCAGAGAGCTCATATTTCACACGTATCATCATGTGGATGGCTCCAAGGAACGAGGTGAGGGGGATGAATTGGGACCATATTAATTAAACACAGGATTTGTGGGAGAATTCAATGATTAGGTCGCATGTAGAAATTTTTTGAGTTTAAACCCTTTAAGGATGGGGGCCCTCATCCTTACAGGCGTTGCATTGAGTGGAGGCCAGCTCATTAGGCAGCACTGGGATTAGGGGACCTGATCTATATGAAGGTCCCAAATCAGCTAACTGTGGCCAATAGGGGAAGAGGTTCCAAAAACACCTTGTGGTCCACCGCATAGATTCCTGAGTAGGAGGAAACGGAAAAGGAGTCTCATGGTTAGCCAAGGACAGACACTTGGCCTTTTTTCAGCTAAATGGGTAGAGGATTGGGGATACTCTCTTAGAGGACCCTGTCGCAACATGGCGGACCTCCCTATAACACCGGCCATCGCACAACTTTATCAGAGATGACCGAAGGGCTTTGCATAAGGGCGTATAAGACCTTCCAATGTGGCGGTAAGAAAATTTGTTGGCCATTACAGGTTTACTTGTAAGGACTTTACTTCCTTCATATGGTCTAGAATCAATTCACTTTGGAACGGGTGAGGGTGTCCCTCTGTGCACCTTCTCCCTCGAGTTCTTATGAATCTTTGTGGAGGCCAGATCCTGGAAGGAGAGATGTTACGAAATTGAGGATTCATGGCTGAAGCTCCATCTCTAATATGGCAGTATCAAGCAAAGCCCTTGGGTGATTGGTTAAGGTGGCCAAGAGCCTCATTAAAAACTTTAAGCCCTGCTGTGGCCCCACAAACCCGTCTATTATAAGCCACTACTTTTATCATATATATATATCTATATCAAAAAGTGGGAATAGATAGTTTTTAACGACAATGCGTATTACAAGGAACTGGGATGATGGCCAGAGGGCATATACCTCATATAACCCTAAACCATAGTAGCACGTACTGTAACAGCAAGTGTAGAGCTACACATATGTAAGATTTACTAGTCATCACTAATACAAGCTTTATTACCCCACAATAACAAGTCGTGAATGTGATAAGCCAGTGCAGGTCTAATCTTATCTTTGAATATAAACCAATGTATAGGTGTAAAAACACATACTAGTCCCAAAATGTGACAAACCATTTGGGCTGTAATTTTCTACGCACAAATTAAGACAACAGGTGATAAAATGTGGGTACGCAGCACTTTGTTCAATTAAGCCAGAATTGTGGGACATTCTCTCTCCATATATCCTGTAGACATGTAGTCAACTGACTCCAAATCCATAATATTTCACCCATTGAAAACGCTACTCAAAAAGAAAAAAAAAAACAACCTCCACCTACCAAGATTATGATCTTCTTCATTACCAATTTAGAAGACTTCCTTTCAGCACCGAACTCACGAATGATAACCCTTCCTGGCCAGCAACATATGAGTACCGGTCCAAAATTTGCTGATAAGTTCTATACGCCTATAATGTTTCCCGCACATATAATAATGACCACTGCCCCTTGGCTATTGGCTATAAAGAATATCGATAAAGAGCCTCCCCCCCCAATTTTTAACAGCTTTGGATGTTCATATGTAAAGGAACATTCTAATGAAGACAATAACTTTTGGTAGAACATCCACAAGTTAAGATCTTGGAAGACTGATAGGGATTCTTATCTTGTTAGAGATTGATTCCCATCTGGAAGGGTGGTAGTTTTTTAAGCTGTTAGGTAGCATTTCCCAAAACTCTTCAAGAACCAATAATAAGTATCAAAGTCCTTCAAAAAGTTGAGTTTTTGATTGAGCACTTTAGAGTCCCTCAACACACCACAACCAAGAGAAAGATTGTAGGACGTCAGAAAAAGGTTGAGATCTAGAGAGGAGTCAAGGACGCCCCATACAAAAAAAAAAAAAAAAAAATCTAAATACCTTACTGAAAAAACTTTACTTGGTCTTCTGCAGTGAGAGTGAAACCTGCCACACTTGTTGGCAGTAACAAAGCTTCAGGGGATTGAGAGACATTGTGAGGATTGCATAGACTGACATAACCACGGCCTCCCCCGCCCCCTTCCTTTCACATAGGTGGAAGGGTCATCAAGGACAAACTCACTTACTGTACTTTATCTGAAAAGGGATAGTATTCCTGAGTCAGCACTGGTACGTCACACACACATCCTGCGTAACACAGAGCTCATGGAGGCAAGCGCAGTTACAGGTCACAATCCACCATAATTCATGGGGTAACCCCACCCAAAACCAACACATCAGGTATAAAGGGATGTAGTTGTCTGACCAAGTGCCCCCCTTTTTCTAAACCCCTCCCCAATCACAAAACTTCAACAACCCTCTTCAGCATTGAGGGGGGGTGGGGTTCGGGGGGTGTTGGATTTTGATTTTATGAACTTCCTTTTCTAAAGAGGTAAGGATCATTTGCTTGGCGGATCAGAGTAATCTAGGGAACTTCTCCATATAAGAGAGGAGAGACATGAGGCATGGCGTAACTTCAATCTGCAGGCCCCAGTGCAAGTCTGTGCCGCAGTCCCCCTGACTACACTGTATTTTTATAGTATTAGTCTTCTCATATGGGAAAGTGAAAGCTTATGGGGCCTAAGCTCCTTCTGGGCCCGTTGCGATCGCACCTCTCCAACCCCTCCCCCCCTGCATGGGAGTCCTAAGGAACCCGTATTGGGCTCAAGCAGCCCACACATCCATAGTCCTCCTCGTGTGTGTACAGGCAAATAGATGAATGACTTTGTTTGTGGTACTTCATTGGGTTTCTCAATATGGATGGCCAAAAAAAATTACAAAAATAAAACATTGGTAATGAAGGCTCATCCATCCAAAATAAATCTCTGCTTCCGTCCTGCAGACCACCATTTACACTGGAATGACTATACCCTGATGCCCACTGAGGATTCAAGTGTTCTGAATGGGAACGAAGCCTCGCTGACACTTCTGATGTTGATATCCATATCCATCAACAACTTTCCCCAACAACGTCTAGAATCCTTATTCCTGGCAAAAGCGCCTATCAACACGTGGATTTGTCCAACATTAAAGAACGGCTTCCAACCACAACAAGCGCCACACCTATATTACAGGGTACTGCAATGTCTGCTCCTATCGATCCTATATATTACAGCTCGCTGCATACCGTCACAATCCATGACCTAAAGTGTGGCGCCTGTTTTATTGAATGACTATTCTGGGGCTAAGCATGTAGGTCTTTTTTTTAATGGAAACGCTATTTTGGTCAGATGACTCAGACTCCAGGAAAAACATACTAACCACTTATACCTTGTGATCAACACCCCCCCCCCCTAAAATACATAATGTGGCAGATATATCTCACTGTCGGCATTCACAAACCAGGGGTCACATATAGCTTATTTCGAAACCTGGGACGCAATACCTGATCTCCACACTACAGACGTACCGGAACTTGCCGGATCTTGTACATTTATCCGTCTCTATTAGTGGAATAACTAAATAAAGGAAATACTACAATATAAATAATGAAGAGAAATTTAAAAAAAAAAAACGGATTAAATAAATGCCATACACTGATAAATCTTGACCGACCGCTTCTACTGCCACTGCAAAATACGGAGCGCGGCGTTTAACACGTTTCAACGACAGAAAATGAGGTCCATAGGAATCAGAAATAATGAAATCTTCAGTCAAGAAGAGACGGCGAGCGAGGCTACACAGCCGGACGGGATTTTACCCCCCCCCCCCCCCCCCATTCACTATCTCCCCCCTTGTCTTTGTGTAATGTTGCCTTGTCCACCGCCCTCCCCTTCCTAGAAGGCTCTATTAGCTGTTTACAAGTGCCACCCACCAGCCCCCACCAGGACTCACCCTCCGTATTTACATATATACAGACTGATGGCGAGGGACACATACTTCCTCCATGCTTGTGGATCCACCAAAGAGAAGTTAAAAAAACGCTCCCCTATAAATTGTCCTCCATAGTGTGCAGTGCTCCTAGACGGGGGAATGTTATGCGAGACAAGCTGTGCACACTATGGCAGCACACACGGGCAACAAGGATTCATAAATATTAGGAAGTAAGTATACAAACACAACATGATACAATTTATCAGAGGACAGAAATCTACAGGAGGGGGGTCGGTGTGTGTCCGTGCTATAACCAGGGCCCCCCAGCTCACAGCACAAGGCATAGTGTATAGACCCAGGAGCCATGTAAATTAGGAGGGTAATGGCAGGACAGTGGTATACCCCCAGGCCATGTAGGAGGGTAAGGCAGGGCAGTGTATACACACAGGACCATGTAATTAGGGTAATCAGGGCAAGTGTATAGACCAGGACCATGTATTAGTATGCAGGTGCAGTTTCCACACAGGAGCCATGTATGAGGGTAATGCAGGGCAGCGTATACACCAGGAGTACATGTAATTAGGTTGTACTGCAGTGCAGTGTATTAACACAGGAGCCATGTATGAGGAGGGTAATGCATGGCATTGTATACAGCCATGAGCCATGTATGGGGTAATGCAGGGCAGTTAATCAGCCAGGAGGCCATGTTGAGGTAATGCAGGGCAGTGTATTCCACAGGAGCCATGTATGAGGGTAATGCCAAAAAAACAAGTGCTCTTACACACACATGGAAGCCATGTATGAGGGTAATGCAGGGCAGCGTACACACACAGGAGCCATGGGGGGGGTGTATGAGGGTCATGCAGGCAGTGTAATATACACAGGAGCCATGTATGAGGTAGCAAGGCAGTGTATACACACATTATCCATGTATGAGGTAATGCAGCATTGTTACACACGGAGCCATGTATGAGGGTAATGCAGGACAGTGTATATACCCAGGATCCATGTATGAGGGGAATGCAGGGCAGTGTACACACACAGAAGCAGTAGAGGGTAATGCAGACATGTAACAACCCCATAGCCATGTATGAGGGGTAATGCAGGGCAGTGTAACCACAGGCCATGTATGCGGGGTAATGTCGGGGCAGTTGTACACCACACGGCGCATCTTATGAGGGTTACATGCCAGGGCGTGTATACACACAGAGTCCATTCTGAGGTAAGCAGGGCCAGTGTATCACCAGGCGCCATGTATTAGGTTAATGCAGGCAGCGTGTAATACACGCAGGACCATGTCATGAGGGTAATGCAGGGCAGTGTACACACCCGGAGCCATGTATGAGGTAGGCAGGGCAGTGGTACCACACACGGAGCCCTGTCTTGAGGGTATGCAGGTCCATGTATACCACACAGGAGCCATGTATGAGGGTACATGCAGGGCCTGTTCACACTAGTGAGCCATGTATGCAGGGTAATGCAGGGCCAGGTATCACAGCGCCGTTGGTACGGTTTGGGGTGTCCAGGGCCCGTATGAGGGTAATGCAGGCCGCGATCACACAGGAGCCATGTAATAGGGTAATTCAGGTACAGCGTCATAACATCCAGGAGCCATGTAGAGGGTAATGAAGGGACGTGTCACCCACAGGAGCCCTTCTGGGGTAATGGGCCGGGTTACAACCCAGGAGCATGTCTGAGGGTATGCGGGTGCACACCACACGGCAGCCAGTATGAGGTGTAATGCGAAGCAGGTGTAACCACAGGAGCCATGTATGAGGGTCATCCAGGGCAGTGTACACCACAGGCGCCCTGTCATGAGGGTAATGCGGCAGTTACCATAGGCCTGTATCAGGCGCTGCGCCTCCCTTACAGAGCAATGTAGGCATATGCAGGGCAGTGTATACACAACAAGGAGGACCATGTAGGGGGTATGGCAGGGCAGTGTATACAAGCAGGAGCCATTTGATTGGTTGTCGGCCGGCCGTGTCCCACCAGGCCATGTATGAGGGTATATGCTGGGCCGTGTCCACACACAGAGCCGTAATGAGGGTACATACAGGGCGTGTCCAATACACTCAGAGCCACTGTATGAGGGTTAAGCAGGGCATGTAGACAACCCATGAGCCATGTATGAGGGTAATGCAGGCTGTAACACCCAGGAGCATGTCTATGAGGGTAATGTCAGGGCATGTATACCAGGCGCCTGTATGAGGGAACTGAGGGCGAGTGTACATCCACCAGGGTAGCCATGTATGAGGGTAATGCAGGGGCAGCGTATACACACAGGGCCATGGTATTAGGGTATGCCCGGGCATCGTAAACACACAGGACCATGTATGAGGGTACTGCAGGGCAGTGTATACACACAGGAGCCATGTTTGAAGGGTAATGCAGGCATGTTACCACATGATCCATGTATGAGGGTAATGCAGGGCCAAGTTACACAGCACAGTAGCCATGATGAGGGTAATTCAGTGCAGTGTGATACACACAGGAGCCATTATGATGGTACTTGCAGGGGCATTGTAACACCAGGACCATGTATGAGGGTAATGCAGGACAGTGTATACACACAGGAGCCTGTATGAGTGTAATTCAGGGCAGTGTATACACCAGGAGCCATGTGATGAGGGTAATGCATGGCAGTGTATACACCAGGAGCCATTATGAGGTATGCAAGGGCAGTGGACACCACAGGACCATGTATGAGGGTAAGGCAGGCATTGTAACACCACAGGAGCCATGTATGGATGGTAATGATGCAGGCAGTGTAACACACAGAGCCATGATGCGGGGTAATGCAGGACCCGCGTAACACCCAGGAGCCATGTGATGAGGGTAATGCAGGCAGTGTTACACCCACAGGGCCATGTATGAGGTACTGGCAGGCAGTGTAACACCCAGGGCCATGTATGAGGGTAATGCCGGGCATGTTATACACAACAAGGGAGCCGGTATAGGTTAATGCAGGGCGTGTCTACACACAGGAGCCATGTTATTAGGGTAATGCAGGGCAGTGTATCACCAGAGTCCATTGTATGAGGGTAATGCAGGGCATTGTATACACACCTGATCCATATATGAGGGTAATGCAGCAGTTATACACACAGTAGCCATGTATGAGGGTAATGGCAGGGCAGTGGTATACACCCGGAGCCTGTATGAGTTGTAATGCAGGGCAGTGTACAAACCCCAGGAGCCCCTGTATGAGGGTAATGCCGGGCAGTGTCTACCACGGGCCATATATGAGGGTAATGCAGGCAGTGTAATACCACAGGAGCCATGTATGAGGGTATGCAGGCAGTGTATACACAATGAGCCATTTATGAGGGTATGCAGGGCGTTTATACACACAGGGAATCCATTTTATGAGGGTAATGCAGGGCAGTGTATACCACAGGGCCATGTTGAGGGTAATGCCGGGCAGTGTATACACACAGGAGCCATATGAGGTAATGCAGGGCAGTGTATAGACCCAGGAGCCATGTATGAGGGTAATTCAGGCAGTGTACACACAGGAGCCATGTAGAGGGTAATTTGGAGCTTGTACCTTCCTCCTCTGCTCCTGGCTGTTCCCTCCTCTTGCTTGCAGTCTCCCTCCTCTTGCTGGCCGTCTCCCTCCTGCTTTTCGCTGGCAGTCTCTTGTCCTGTGCTCTGCAGTCCAGGC